>CAUYRH010080906.1:0-11518 GCA_963574655.1 Perodicticus potto
CCAGACTAACTAGAAATAGAAAAGTAAAATCTCTAGTAACCTCAATCAGAAATGATAAAGGGGAAATAACAACTGATGCCACAGAGATACAAGAGATCATCTCTGAATACTACCAGAAACTCTATGCCCAGAAATTTGACAATGTGAAGGAAATGGATCAATATTTACAATCACACCCTCTCCCTAGACTTAGCCAGGAAGAAATAGAGTTCCTGAACAGACCAATTTCAAGCACTGAGATTAAAGAAACGATAAAAAGTCTTCCATTCGACACCTGTGGCTCAACGAGCTAAGGCGCCAGCCATGTACACCTGAGTTGGCAGGTTTGAATCCAGCCCGGCCCGCCAAACAACAATCATGGCTGCAACCAAAAAATGGCCGGGCATTGTGGCTGGCGCCTGTAGTCCCAGCTACTTGGGAGGTGGAGGCAAGAGACTCACTTGAGCCCAGGAATTGGAGGTTGCTGTGAGCTGTGATGCCACAGTCCTCTATCCAGGGTGACAGCTTGAGGCTCTGTCTCAAAAAAAAAAAAAAAGTCTCAGGATATAAAATCAATGTCCACAAGTCAGGAGCTTTGTATACGCCAATAACAGTCAAGATGAAAGGCTAATTAAGGACAAAACTCCCTTCACCATAGCTTCAAAGAAAATGAAATACCTAGGACTATACCTAACAAAGGACGTGAAGGACCTCTAGAAAGAAAATTATGAAATCCTAAGAAAGGAAATAGCAGAGGATATTGAACAAATGGAAGAACATACCATGCTCATGGCTGGGAAGAATCAACATTGTTAAAATGTCTATACTTCCTAAAGCAATCTACCTATTCAATGCCATCTCTATTAAGATACCAACATCAGGGCGGCACCTGTGGCTCATCGAGTAGGGCGCCGGCCCTATATGCAGAAGGTGGCAGGTTCAAACCCAGCCTCGGCCGAACTGCAAAACAGAAAAAGAGCTGGGCGTTGTAGTGGGCACCTGTAGTCCCAGCTACTCGAGAGGCTGAGGCAATAGAATTGCCTAAGCCCAGGAGTTGGAGGTTGCTGTGAGCTGCGTGACACCACAGCACTCTATTGTGGGTGATAAAGTGAGACTGTCTCTACAAAAAAACCCAAAAAAAACAAAAACAAAAAAACCTTTAGGATACCAACATCATACTTTCAAGGTTTGGAAAAAATGATTCTGTGTTTTGTATAGAACCAGAAAAACCCCATATAGCTAAGGCAGTTCTTAGTAATAAAAATGAAGCTGGGGGCATTACCATACCAGATTTTAGGCTGTACTACAAAGCTATTGTGGTCAAGACAGCATGGTACTGGCACAAAAAGAGAGACAAAGACATTTGGAATCGAATAGAAAACCAGCAAATGAAACTAACATCTTACAACCACCTAATCTTCCATAAACCAAACAAGAACATACCTTGGGGGAAAAGACTCCCTATTCAATAAATAGTGCCAGAAGAACTGGATATCCACATGTAAAAGACTGAAACTGGACCCACACCTTTCTACACTCACAAAAATTGATTCAAGTTGGATAAAGGACTTAAATTTAGGGCATGAAACAATAAAAATCCTCAAAGCATAGGAAAAACACGGGAAGATATCAGCCTGGGGGAAGACTTCATTAAAATAAAAATAAATAATAGCCAGGGCCTGCTAAACAACAATGATAACTACAACCAAAAATTAGCCAGGTGATGTGGCAGGTGCCTGTAGTCCCAGCTACTCGGGAGGCTGAGGGAAGAGAGTCGCTTAAACCCAGGAGTTTGAGGTTGCTGTGAGCTGTGACACTACGGCACTCTACTGAGGGTGACATAGTGAGACTATCTCAAAAAAAAAAAAAAAAACCTCAGCTCAGTGCCTGTGGCTCAATGGGCTAAGGTGCCAGCCACGTACACCTGAGCTGGCGGGTTCGAATCCAGCCCAGGCCCGCCAAACAACAATGATGGCTGCAACCAAGAAATGGCCGGGTGTTGTGGTGGGCGCCTTTAGTCCCTGCTACTTGGGAGGCAGGGGCAAGAGACTCACTTGAGCCCGGGAATTGGAGGTTGCTGTGAGCTGTGATGCAACAGCACTCTATCAAGGGTGACAGCTTGAGGCTCTGTCTCAAAAAAAAACCTCAAAACATCCTAATAGTTCTCAATACCAGCAAAATTAACAATGAAAAAAACTGCAGTACAGCCTCCTGATAAAAGAAAAAAAATCATTTTCTTTGTTCATTTCTATTTGCCATTACCAAGGCTTAAAAATTCATTTTAGAATATGAATAATACCATTACTGTAGTACATTTTTCCAAGAAGAAAAGCAATCCATTAATCTTAACGTTCCTAAAATCAGGGTTATTTTATCTCTCAAAATTTTTTGAGTTTATTTTTAAAATTACACAGAAAGAACATAGAAGAATACGGTGTATGTGTATGGGTTGGTATAATTAAACTATTCTGTATCTTGATTGTGGCACAAAACTGTGTTTGTCAAAATTCACAGAACTATGCACTAAAAAAGGTGAATCTTACTGTATGTAAATTCCACCTCATAGTGTGGCAATCAATGCCATCCCCAAACATGCCACTTTGACACAAGGATTACTCTGAGCTAAAGACAACTTGAAAAACAGCAGTTGCAAGGATAGTCTAATCTTCCCCTTTTCTTCCTGAAAATGAGAGATAAAAACTCCTATATAATAGATACCCTGCCTATAGCAGAAGAAACATTCTTCTGTAAGCCTAGGGAATTCTGTACAAACAGATCTTGTAAAAATAATTATCTTCCTTTATGCTTCCTATTAATTTACTTTTCCACAACTGCCTGTCTTTGTTCATTCTAACACAAAATCACACAGGTTTTACTGTTTCTCTAGGTCTTCATTTACTTTTGAGAGCTCCCACACCACATAAAACTTATCTCTTGTTAATCTATTTCAAGTCAATTTAACTCTTAGGCTCAGGTGGGACCCTAAGAGGGCAGAAGTAGAATTTCTAACCCCATTACAATCTCAATTTAATGAAAAAAAAGCCAACATCAACAACAACAACAAAAACTACAGTACTGCCCCTGCAATCCAAATGCCTCAGAACTCAAACAACTTGGAATCTGAACAAAAAATTCAAGCAAATTTTGCCCGAAATCCAAACTCTACTTTGGAATCCAAAGCAATACACCCAGCACAGTGGTTTGTTGTTTTTGTGCGTTAAGTTTCCCATCATTCAGTTTGTTGTAGGAAGCTGAAGTGAAAGCATGTCATGTAATTTTCCCTGCTAATTTTATGCTTTTGTGCTGGTTTAGTGTTTTTATATAACAACTAAGTGTATTTGCCATGTGTCCTAGAAAGTGTAGTGAGGCAAGTAAGAGTTAAGAGTTAAGCTGTTAGAGCTACAATTGTAGTTAAGAAAGACCTTATCGCTAAGCATGAAAGTGGTACACATGTGGCTGATCTTGCTACTATGTTCAGGATGCCTTAATCAATTGTTCATACAATTTTGAAAATAAAACAAAGCAGCTGATGTGGCGAAAGGGGTTACAACGCTGACCTCTAGGAGATCGAAAGGTATGGAATAAAAGGAAAAACGCCTCTTAGTTTGGATTAATGAAAAACAGCTGGCTGGTGATTTCTGCAATAATAATTTGTGAGAAAGCCAAGATCCTTCTCTCTCTGTCTGGAGGGAAGGGGTGAGGAAAAGTAAAAGAAAAAAAAAAGAAAATAGTGACTAACTCTCACATAAATTGGATTTAATTTTGGCCAAAGTACATTACTTAAACATTTAATTCAACTTGTTAATATGTTGTTTAGGATATTACATCCTCATTTACAAGTGCAAAATGTTTGTAATTTCCCCTTTATAAGAATATATTTTCTCCAATTTTAATATCAGGTGTATCCAGATTAAGTAGAATGATTTTTAAGTGTTTCTTCTTTTTATATTGTGTATAATATTTGGCATGATCTGTTTTTTGAAATTATTTTTTACTTATATTTATAAATATTAGTTGTCTATTTTTTGAGACTTTGAAAAAAAAGAAGTTAACTGGTGACTCCATACTGAGCCTCAGAGTGAAAGCATTCTATAAGGGACATACTCTTATCTGACAATGTGAATGTTATTTTCTTTGCATTCTTATTATTATTGCTTAATATTTCAATGCAGCAATCATCTGATTTCTTTTCTGAAAGTACTTATCTTCGTTAATTCTTTACGAGGTTTTTGTTTCTAGTCCTTATCTTAAACATTGTTATTGTTATTAAATTTTAAGCCTTTTTAATTCTGTGAAGGCAAAAAGTGGAAACCTAATAAACACATGTGTATGTAAAAATAAAACAAATAAAAAAAAAGAAGTGACTGAAAGTATATCTAACTATCATATTCGACATAATATTTTCACTATTTGTTAAGGAATAAAAGGCATGACAAATCCTCAAAATGATTTATTCTGAATGTGCACATCAAAGTCTATTTTCCTCTAAAACATCATGGTTTTGATATGAATAGTCCTCCAGGTCAGTCAGGTACATAGTCCAGTATACATCTAGAGGTCAGTAAAAAAAATAAACACACACAAACACGGACATACATACACGCATGTACCTTTTTAAAGACAGGGTCTTCTCTGTCATCCATGTCCGAGTGTGTAGGCATAGTCTAAACTTACTGCAACCTTGAACCCCTTGGCTAAAGCAATCCTCTTGTCTCTGTCTCCTGAGTAGGTGAAGTACAGTTGCACGTTATTATTCATTTATTTTTATTTATTGATTGATTCATTTAATTTTTTAGAAATGCAAAATGTATTTAAAGTAGTATAATAACTAAGATAAATATTAGGATAGAAGATATTGCAAGTATTTAAAACTCTAGCTTTCACAAGGAAACAATAGACTGTTGTAAAGTCCCCAGATATGGCAAAAATATGCAAAAATAACAGAAAGCATTTTCCCCCCAAGGAAATATCTTTGGAATAAAAAAGCAAGCAATACATAAACAATCACCTTTTTATGGCATCGTTCAGCCACCAAAAGTCCCTTAGTCTTTAATTCTCCTTCCTTCAAGAACCATTAGGTAAACAATGACCCATATAGAATTGTTTTCCTTTATTTTTCTTTATATTATTTTAATAAGTAGCCCTGTTATCAAGGGGCATTCTCATTAGTTGGGGCAACAGCACACACACATACACAAACACACCCCTGAAATATATAAGTAACAATAGAAAGCGGTTTCTATAAATAAGCTTAAATGAATAGTTTTGTAAAAAATCATTATTGGATTCAGCATGCTGGTGATAAGAATAACAAATTATGGTTGCTAAAATGAAGTTCTCTCCATTTCTCAAAGGTTCAGATCATGCTCAGGACTTCAGAATAAACTCTTGGCAAATGGTGGAAATGGGAATGGCAACCAAGTCTACAGGAAAAAGATTTGTCTGGAAAATCAAAATTTAAGGACAAGTAGCCTTAAATCCAAATTTAATTACCAGGGAAAGACCATGGGGCCATGACTAGCTCAACACTAATCATTCACATAGCTCTGGGCAAGAAACTTGATCTCTTTGGATCTCAGCTTTTCCATGTGTAATATGGAAAAATGAATTAAACCCGAGTATTTCCTGTTATGTTTTTAGGCCTTCAGGAGTCATCCAAGTGTAAGAAGAAGGACATCAGTGCTCGCCTAAATTCCCCAATGTCACTAATACCCACAAAAAAGGTCCATTCTCTTTTTCTGTGGGTATTGGGGATAAAAATATAATTATATCTGAAAATGTTATATTATAAATAGATTGAGAACTACTGGGTTAGCTTATCCCTTCCAGCTATGATATTTTACTGAAATGTCACTGAAAAGGCTCACTGATTATGGTATGATTACATTTTTCACACCACAAGAAGATTCTGTAGACAAATTAACTGCAGACACACATTGGCAGTGTGTATTTCCTCTAATAAAGCCCATCCTCACTTATCTCAGCAAACAGCATTCATGGACATAAAAGAGCTGTGGCAGAGGAAGGTAAGCTGACACAGCTAGATCCTTAGAGGCAAGGAAAACCAGGCCACTCACAGGCTTCTCTGTACTCTTCCCTTATAGTTTTAAGCCTCTTCTCTTAACACAACTATGGTCAAACGGTCTTTGGACACTTCCCTCATCCCTTTCATGCTGCTTCTGGGGATTAATTCTGACTCACTGGCCCTCTTTTCATCACTGATACCAACCCAACATTTGCAAGTCCACTAATGTATTTCTTGATGAGATGCTCAAGGGTACTTGCTCAAAATGTGAAAGACTTTTTAAGCCATCCATTAAGTTTAACGTACCATATTAAAACTTATGTTTTAATAATTTTTTATTATTTATCATTTGACACAAATTTCCTTGATGCTAGGTAAGATGGTAATACAATTACCTATACATGGACTAGCATCTAAAATTTCTTCCCATGGCATTTTGAGCCAGGAATGTATTTTTAAGTTTCTCTCATTCCAAAAATAATTTCTTGTTAACACACTTGCAGAAATAAAAGTACTGTGAAGCCAAAAAGTCCCTAATTTTTGTTTTGCTAACTGGTCTGACAATTAAGTTCATGAATTAATTCTGGGAAAAGTGCTACATAACTCATTGCTGAATATCACCATGGGCACCTCTGAAGTACTTCCTTTTGGAAGCTAAGCTCAGATCCCAGTGCCTACTTCACTCTTCAAAATGGTTTTAAACTTTTTTTTTTTTTTCCTAGAATGGTCATCAAAATTGTCATTCTGAATGTGATCAAAATATCTTCCTTTCAATATTTCCTTTATCTCCAGGAAAAGAAGAAGTCAGTGGGGGCCAGATCAGGTGAGTAGGGAGGGTGCTCCAATACAGTTATTTGGTTATTAGCTGAAAATTCCCTCATAGGCCATGCCACGTCTGCTGGTGCATTGTCATGATTTAAGAGCAGTGCATGAGATATTGGCAAAGAATTTCAGTTCAGATTTTCCTGTTTCTCTGTCGATGTTTAGTTGATATGATCTTGACTCACACTCTGATGAATTTTTACAGTGTGTTTTTCAGTGCTGCCCATTACTGACCTCCCGACTTCTCTCATCAGTGACGCTTTCTCTCCCCTAGGAAAACATTTGATCCATTTGTACATTGCTGTTTCCTTCTTGGCATTGTCCTCAAAACACGTCTCTGGTTTCATTTTCCACTCTTGCCAAGTTTAACAAGAAATTTATGAATGTTTGTTCCTTCTTCATGTTTAAGCTCTGCGTTCTCACAATGGCATACAAAATCACACAGCAACAATAATCTAATGACACTCAGCAAGACGCCACCACACATCAACACAAACACACCTGTGGGACACTGATACACCAAGGTTTTGAAACCTCACGGAGTGGTTTGTACAGTGATGCCAAAGTAAGTTCATAGTGGCAAGGTTGTGAACTCAATTGTCAGATCCATAAAGTTTCTGAATGATTTACAGTGATAATGATGATAGAATATTATTTTGCAAGATGGTAAAATAACTTATTTCCTATCAAGATAGTGGGAATTTGATAGCTATTAACAAGCTGAAATTTCTCCATTTCTTCCCCTATTAGCTCATTAATTGTGAAATCAAGAGGTCATATTTGTACTTATAATTTCCCCTGATAAGTCTAGCCAAGGTGCACGCCACTCACTGTGTAGCCAAACAAGCTTATGCGGCCTTCGTTCAAATTTCTGTGGTTTGTGCAGAAAGCTTCCTGTTATTTCACCCTCGCTATACTGACTTATAATACCTTTCAAGTAAATATATGACCTTTTTATATACAGATTTCACTCTATGTCTGGAACTCTTTTATAGTTTTTCTGAAATTATCTTGCTCTTACTAAATAGCTACTATTTCCAACAGTCTGTAGTTCCCCTCTTCTTAGGCTGCTAGGTCATGCTAAACCCTAGCTACAACAGGCATACCCACAATCTGGTCTCGGGTCTCCTGAGTTGAACATTATCTATCCATTCATTCTTTCAAGCAATATTTCTGGAGTACTTCTTACCTGTTAGGGATAGTTCTAGACATTTTGGATAAAATGTATTATAGAAGAAGGAAATAGGCTTCTGTTTATCCAAAGTGAGGTGCTAAGAATAAACAAACAATTACATAAAGGAATCAGGGGTCTTATGCAGATAAACATTGCTGAAAGAACAGGGATAATTAGGGATATTTTCACTAAAACCTGAAAGATGAGAAAAAGCTGACTCATCAAAGACTTAGAAGCAAATTGTTTGGTAGAATCAAATTGAAGTCTTAAAACAGTCTGTGGCTGTGCCCTTAGCTTCACATTTAGATCTACTCCCCCTTAAATACTTTGAAATGTTTACATCTAAATTTTCATTGCTATGTTATTTTTCTATGATATTTATGCTTTCCTTATTAAGTGATATATGAGCAAGACTAACAGCTTTAATTCTGAGGGATATATTTTGTACAGTTCTATGCTAAATATTTTATCAAAATAGATCTATTTTTATATTATCAATATGATATTGCCTTAGAAGGTCATTAATTTTATAATGTTTATTTGTTGTGGTTCCATTGTCTTTTACTTTTTAAAAATCTTCATTACTTAAAAAAGTCTATGTTAATTGGAGTAAATTATGTTTGCAGGAAAACAATAAATTCTTTGTTCATTTACTTTATATTGTCATATATTGGATCATTTCTCAAAATTGTTTCAACATTCAACAACAGTATATTTATCACTATGATACTGAAAAAATTGAAATAGGATCAAAAGTCATATTTATAATTGTTGGTAGAACTCCCTGGTTTTATTCTATTTTATTTTATTTTTGAGACAGAGTCTCTCTATGTCACCCTTGATAGAGTGCTGTGGCATCGCAGCTCACAGCAACCTCAAACTCTTGAGCTTAAGCAATTCTCTTGCCTCAGCCTCCCAAGTAGCTGGGACTACAGGTGCCAGCCACAACACCCAGCTATGTTTTTGTTGTTGTTGTTATTATTGCAGTTGTCATTGTTGTTTAGCAGGCCTGGGCAGCGTTCGAACCTATCACCATCAATGCATGTGGCTGACGCTGTAACCACTGTGCTATGGTCACCGAGCCTACTCCTCGGGTTTTCTTAATTTATTTTTTTCTGAAGACTAAGGCATCTAAAATAAACAGACATTCCTAGAAACAGAAATTAAATATTTTTATTGTTGAGAATGTATTTACATGTTTATTAATTTAATAAATGCTGACATATTTAGTAAATGAGTAAGTAACATCATTAGATAGAGTTTATATTATCTTTCCTTAGATTTGTATATAATGCAAATGAGAAAGGAAGACATGTTTTCCTTAGAGCTTCCAGAAAGGATCACAGTTCCACTGGTCTTTCTGATTTTAGTGAGAACTGCATCAGACTTCTGCTCTAGAGATCTGTTAGACAATAAATTTGGGTTTCTTTAGGCTGCTAAATTTGTGTTATTTTCTTATAGCAGCAATAAAAAATAAAGAGATTCAATTATCACAAAAATGGTTTGGACCTAATAGTTCCCCAGGATGTATCTCTGGAACCTCCAGGGATCCAATAGGCCATACATCGAAAAATGTTTCCCTAGGTCCAGAAATATCAATCCACGGTAGAATTACTTGAAGTTGCCAGTCATTTCCTACGTCCCTGCTAACATTTCTAGTTCTTCCTTTTTGACAGGATATCTTTCTATGTAATAACAGAGCTTTTGCATTATTAAAGCCAGTTAAATTATTTCCAGGTTTGTCACTTCAGATTCAAATAAAGCAAATGAACAACAAAAGTGGTTTATACTGGAAAAGTTTCCCTCCCATTAGAATCTATGAATAAGTAAAGAAACCTATATCAACTTGTCTTCCTATCCTGTGGGCCCAGAGGTACCTGCTGTGGGTTTGAAAACACCAAATGGACCACCACTGGCTGAAAACCTGAAAACTTCAGAGGTCCTAGTCCACCCCATAACTGCCAACTGAGGTTTGGAACAGAACAATATCTATGAACCATTCCTCGAGTTTATACCATCTAAACTGATTGGTCATGGATTTCAAATCATTAACCACAAAGGAATGCAACTGGGGCTCTCATTATCAATTAAAGACAACATAAAAAGAGCATTCGCCATTGTAACTAACTTTGCAAACAGGCCCTGACTTCTCTGGCCACAAGCTTTGCAAATGGTCTCAGATTAGAGTGCTGTGACATATTTACAGAAAAATATTCTTAACTAGACAAATGCAAACATGACTGCAGCCCAATATTATGAAGCTATCACTTCCATGCTTATGGGATCACAATTGAAATATCTAGACAAACCTGAAAGATTTAATCTACAGTCAACTCCAAAATTGGCCTCCCATTTGCTTGAGAAACTTGTAAAAATTGTAAGAGTAAAGGCCACTGTGTTTAGGATGTTTAAGCCCTCAAGAGAAAGATAGCAGCATCCTCTCCTTTGCAGCAGAACCAGCTCTCAACCAGCTCTATACTCAGTGCCCTCAGCCAGCTCTGTACTCAGAAAGGAAAGTCATCCTAAAAGTCGACTTAGGTCCAAACATATTGAATGGCCCCTCAGTATGTTTCTCATAATTCCCAGGGAAGCCCATTCTACCCTAACATCACCTGTTCCTGCCCCCTTTTCTGGAATCACCAGACTTTACCAGTTATGTTTGGGTAATCTACCTCATGATTTACCTTTATCTCAAACTCTTAAGATAACAATGGGAGTTCAACACAAATTACCACTGAGCTCTACTACCTTGATAAATTGTTAGGAAGGGGTCTTTTCATCAATTGGTGTAAAACTTCATTGTTACTAGAAAGATTCCTTCTGCAAGTTCCCAGGTCCCTCTTTCATCTCTAAAGTCCCTAATGGTTTTGCCCATAGGGAATGTAGAGGGAGATTTCCTTTGCCCCCTCCAGTCTAGCACCTATTGAACTAAGGGATTAAATCAAGTATTAGACAGAATTCTCTCTTGCTTATAGGCAAAAAAAAACTGCACCAACGCTGGATGCATTTGAAGCATAGACCTCCTTAAGTTAAAATAGATTCCCCCCTGCCTTTCTGCAGGATTTCCTACTATCATTTAAAACCTCCTGTTGGATAGCTAGTGCACCCCAGCCTGGGACAGTGGCCAGCAAAGGAGATGACACTGAGGAAATAAACAGAAACCGACACCAAATTTGGTATGTAAAACTGGAAGCAGTGTCAGCATGAGAACAATATGGCATCTGTCCTGTTTCCCAGATTCATTTTATTGGGTACATAGCCGAGTGCATGTATAAGAATGCCCAACAGTCATTAGTCAGCAGTCAAGGTTAAGAATGAAAAAGGGGAGATTACAGCCCCAGGAAGGATGAGTAAAGGGTAAGCAAGGGCAGAGGGTAATGAGACATCTGAAGTGGCCAGATAATGGTGCACTTGGAAGAGAGGGGAGTTCAGTAAGACATCTGAAATTCTCTAGCCTAAGCTACTAGTTGAAGGTTTCAGCTTCCTGCACTGCTGATTTCCCCATGCAGGGATAGTCA
>CAUYRH010080907.1:0-10987 GCA_963574655.1 Perodicticus potto
GTTTCATAGTAGGGCTGAGTACATTGGATACTTTTTCTTCCATTCTTGAGATACTTTTCTAAGAAGAATATGTTCCAGCTCCATCCATGTAAACATGAAAGAGGTAAAGTCTCCATCTTTCTTTAAGGCTGCATAATATTCCATGGTGTACATGTACCACAATTTATTAATCCATTCATGTGTTGATAGGCACTTGGGCTTCTTCCGTGACTTAGCAATTATGAATTGGGCTTCAATAAACATTCCGGGTATAAATATCTTTGTTATAATGTGATTTTTGGTCTTCTGGATATATACCTAGTAGAAGAATTATAGGATCGAATGGTAGGTCTATTTTTAGATCTCTAGGTATTCTCCAAACATCTTTCCAAAAGGCGTTTATCAATTTCATAGGAGCAATTGTTCTCATATTTCAAACATCTTTTCATTAAGAAGTTAAGTTGTAGTGTTTTTTTTCTATTTTAAACCAATGAAGAGCCAGTGAGCATATATATTCAATATAAGAAGCAATGACCAGAAGACAAAGGCCCAAGACATTTGCTTTTTGAATTTTTTAGATCTACTCAATTCTGTCAGCCAATTTCTCTCTCTCCTATAAAATTATTTATTTCAAGCATTTGTATGTTACTCTTCTTAATCCTTTACTCATCTTCCGTCCCCTAATCCATGTCAAAAAAGAAAAAAAGAATCATTGATTAGCTCAGCTAAACATCAAAGGAATGATCTTCCCCATAAATCAATCCTTCCCTTCTCTGAATTGCTTTGTTGATTTCTCCCTAACTTCCCCATTTGTCTACAGAACTGCTCATTCCTAAAGCCTCAGGTTTGTTGTCAGAAATTCTTGCCTTTTATGTTTTTCTATTGCAAGTTATTGTCCAACTAGGGATGCCTGGAAGAAACTCAAGTAACGCCTCCCAGGTGAGGGCGTCAAAATGCAGAAACTCAGAAGCTTCCACCTCATCTTGGGCATTAAGTTGACCAAAACCCCTGACTCGGCCCTGGCTTCCTTGGAAAGTGCATTCATTTCTCTAGGAACACCAAAGTAATCAGTGTGCCTTTGTTGTTTTCTCCCTTTTTTAGAAATGAAATTAATATAATGATAACTTCTTTCTCCCCAGACCCGAGTATCGATTTCAGCTTCATTTTCTGGCCCCTCTTCTAAGTTCTAAAGACATTACCAAAGGGGCTATTGATCAGTGGGCTGCCTGTCACTTCCTTGGGCGCAAAGGACAGCAGCCCTATCACCTCTGTAACCCAGAATAGACCTAAAGGTAAAGGGTCAGAGATGAAAGGCTTCTGATTAGTTCTTTGTAATCCGCCTCCCAGGAAGCACTGAGCTTCTGTTTACACCTGTCCTTGGAGTTTAAGATGGAAAACTTTTACTCCCAGCTCCTTGCATGCGTGTAGGTGAAGCAGAACTCTTATCTTCCTCAGCTTCACATTGGGAGAGATGGAGTGTTTGTTGTTAAGGCAGGTTGGCTTTTTAGGTAAAAGGCTCATGCTTCCTGGGCCTTTCCTTTGTTGCCTGTACTGCAGGGGCTTCATCTGTTACAGGAGTCACAATGCTTTTAGACATTGACTAAAGAACACCCAAATCAATTTTCTCTGAGAAAAGAAACACAGAGAGCCTGTGGAACTGCTTTTTCTCTTTCCCCTTAAATTATGGTGATGCCATTGATTTCATTGTTGAACTAGAGCAGAGAAGGTCAAGGGAGTTTCACAAAACTAAGAAAAAGAATGCCAGATAAAAAATGTCATTGCTTATCCATGAACACTCAATGGCCCAGAGAAATTCAGGTTAAGTGGCCCTGGCTTAGCCCATCTTCCTTATAACTAACTTAGTAACAAAACAAGGTTGTGTCATGAAATTCTCAGAACCCTTTGTTGATACTTCATATCTATTCTGCCCTTTTCAGGTTCAGGTGATTGCCTTGAAGCAGGCATGGATGTATTTTTGTTGTTGTTGAGACAGAGTCTCATTATGTCACCCAAGCTAGAGTGCCAGGGCTTCAACCTAGCTCACAGAAACTTCATATTCCTGGGCTCAAGCAATCCTCCTGCCTCAGCCTCCTGAGTAGCTGGGACTAAATGTGCCTGCCACAATACAAGGCTAATTTTTCTATTTTTAATAGAGACGGTGTCTCGCTCTTATTCGGGCTGGTCTCAAACTCTTGACCTCAAGTGATTCTCCTGCCTTGGTCTCCCAGAGAGCTAGGATTACAGGCCTGAGCCACCACGCCCGACCCGGGCATAGATTTCTTACCTGATCTGTGATAATATTCCCTCCTTTATACTCCTTGTGCCTAGTGGTGCCTCTACACAGATTCTTTCCCTAGTAACCTGCAGACATATCCCAAATCCCTGGTAGGGTGGACTACAGCCAAATCTGGGTCTTTGTCATACCCCAGCCGGGGAAAGATTTGCTGTGAAGCTCCTGCAACTTAAGTTTTTGGGCCTCAAAGCTCAGCACCTAATGGAAAGTCCAACATTTTGGATCCTTTCTGAGAAAGAGAGCCTCCCAAGCTTCACACACTTCAGACCTCACCACGTCTGGAGCTGGGTGTCCCTGACTCGTTCCTACTGACCTTGTGATTTCTTGAATGTGGGAGCCTCACTGTTGAAATTTTCCTTGTGCCTGTTCCTTGTCTCTTCCCCACAGCAGACCGTAAGGTCCCTGAAAACAGAGATGGTTCTCGAGTTTCTGACCGCAATGCATATATGAGGTGCACACTGGAGGTCTACAGAATGCATAAATGGGTAAAAGCTAGGATGTTGTCATCTGATTATATCATCCGATTTATCCAGCAATAACAGTGGCTAACATAAACCAAATGGATATTATCTGCAAGGTACTGTTACATATAAGGTTTCATTTAATCCTCTGAAAAATCCTGAGAACCCCAGTTTGTAGATGAGGAAACAGGCACAAAGAAATCCAATTGGGTGGTGCCTGTGGCTCAAAGGAGTAGGGTGCTGGCCCCATATGCTGGAGGTGGTGGGTTCAAACCCAGCCCCCGCCAAAAAAAAAAAAAAAAAGAAAAAGAAATCCAATTGCTTATACAAGTCACTCAGCTAGTGTGTGGTAGTGCCAACATCTTAAATAAGGTAGACTGACTCTTGCACCCTGAATTATACTGCTTCAAAGAAGAGGGGTAGTTCCCTCAAATTCTGAGCTTTTTGTTTTCTTTTCTGGAGACAGGGTCTCACTATGTCACGCTTTGGTAGAGTGCTGTGGCGTCACAGCTCACAGCAACCTCAAACTCTTGGGCTTAAGCGAATCTCTTGCCTCAGCCTCCCAAGTAGCTGGAAATACAGGAAATCGCCACCATGCCCAGCTATGTTTTGTTGCAGTTGTCATTGTTTAACTGGCCCGGGCCCAGTTCAACCCCGCCACCCTCGGTGCATGTGGCTGGCACTGTAACCACTGTGCTACGGGTGCCCAGCCATCTGAACTCTTCTTTGTGCAGACCTTCAATGGGAACTGACACCTGATTAAAGAATCTTTAGTGCAAATGGTAATCCCAGGCAAAGACAGAAACCATCTGTTGGGATCAATTAGGATAACTGACAGCGTAGGTGAGATTCCTGGGTGCCCACAGATAAAGGAGAAAGTGCTTCATATTCTCACTAATGCAATGAGGGAAGGTATTTTTACAAATTTCTCCTAAGTTCTCTCTAGTTTTCAGAGCTGTGAACCTATGAATGGGCAATACATGCCATGAGCTACAGAAAAGGCATAGTAGTGCAGAGTTTAGTTTCATAATAGAAGGGGGTCTTCATGCCTCACATAATCCTGCTGTGTGGTAAGTGGATGTAAGGTGCTTGTGATCTGGGCCAAGAAAGCCCCTTCCCCTCAGGGTCTTTGTTTCTCTGCCACAGTCAGTGCCCCGCTTGTTCCCTAGTTAAGACTCTTGTGTGCAAGAAATACAATTTGAAATGGTTTCCACAAACAGCTGCGTATAACCAAGACCAATGCCAGGCTCCCCTTTGGTGAAGGCTCAGATGTCTAACTGAATGGACCAAGGTGACCATTGCAAGAACCTGGTCGGAAATGAGAATCCCGTAGATTTGCTGAGAAGTGAATGCACATTTGCTTGATTCCCCACAAATTGTTTTTCATTTGTGTATTTGACTTTTGTCAGATCATTCATATAACTCATTTTAGGAGAAAAGTTGATATAAAAAGAACAACCTGGAAGCTCTGTCTGCCTTAACGTAGGAGTAAGGAAAGTTCCCTTTTCAATTTAACTCTGTCATGAAAGGAACAGGATCAGTTTCAGGGGCCTATCTGCAAATGCTAATCTTTATTGTGATAAGCGAGAAATCTAAGTGCTATTTGGTTTAGAGTATTTTTTCACTAACATCAAGCCCAGTTGGTAACTCAACTTGTGTTGTAAAACAATTCACATAGATACTAGGATTAGTAGACCTTTGAAGACAGTGTCAGTCACTATACGGTCACTTTGTGCCCTGCTGATCCCAAATCCTGCTTAAGGTTGGCTCATAGTTCGGCAGTTCTAGATCATTGATTAACAACACTAGGCCATGTGAATCTGCTCACCCAACGAGCATCGGATGGAATTTAAACTCAGTCCGTTAGACCACATCACCAGCCAGTAGAAGGCGTTCTTTAGAATCAGCCTGATGTGAGTAGGTTATGTCAATACAATGTTTATCACTTACTTATTTAATTCTTGTTTGATTTTCACTACAGATGAGATTTGAGCGGTTCCTTATAGTTGTGAGCCCAAGAGCTGGAAGCCTAGCAGGGAAGATGTCCTTGAGGACAATGAAGCAAGAAATTTAGAGAGAAACAGATTCTGGAAGATACGGAAGGAAGGTCACATCCCACCTCCAAAAAGAATTTAGAGGTGGCTCCCCTGCTCTCATTAACTACTTAGGTGGCATAGACAGTAACCTAGACAGCTGGGCATGTTTACCCTTTCACTTAATGAGAGCAAGTTAGGTATTTTATTTGTGTTTCTTCCATTAATTAATCAGTACAGTAATTAACCAATTGGTCTGGCTGTTCCTCCAGCTGTCCAGCTGGTCCTGCACAGCAACACCACACTTGTTACCCCGCCACCAGCTGGGTGTTCACCCCAGCTCTTCCCTCTGCTGGCCCCTCTCTCCAACAGGACTCAGATGGCAGAAGTTTGCAGGCTGAATACCCCATGCCTGCTATCTGCTTTGCACATGTCACCATCAGAACCCAGACTGCCTCACATTTTGGATCTTGCGACCTGCTCTTATCTTTGTTGCTAGTTGTCAGGCTGGGTATTGCGGGGACAGGGCCTGACTCCCTCTTCCGTGGCCATGTCCTCACAATCAGAGGAGTCCCTGGTTTGGGGGCTCAGCTATCATCGTTCAGTGAGTGCTCCTGGAATAAAGGTTTCACGTGTGTGTCACGTGGTTGTTTATCTGTGCTCTGATTACCTATCAGTCAAGTTATTTTGGTGGCTATCTCTCTGAGAATTTGACTTGCTTGCTTTTGAGAACCTTGGGCATGTTTTTTGGAAGTAAGAGTTTTGTTTTTCAAACTTTTTTATTGCAAAATAATGTTAAACTTACAGAAAATTTCTTAGGACAAAGAACTCTCACATATCTTTTATCCAAATTTACCACCGTTCAAAATTTTGACTCATTATCATTTTCTTTCTCTGTGTATATGTATATACATTTTTCAAGCATTTCAACGTAGGTTGCCTACATTCATCTGTGTGTGTTTCCTAAAAGCAGAAATATTATTTTACATATCTGCCTCTAACATATCCACAGCTTAGTTATCCAGGGCAGGACTTTTGAAGTCGATACAGCACGTCCACATAATAGGATTCCGTATTCCAATTTCTTATTTATCCCAATGATGCTCTTTACAGCAATTGTTTCTGGGATAGAATCCACTCCGGGATCGTTTGTCACATTTACTTGTTGTATCGGGACTCTTCTCAAACTTGGAACAATTCCTTAGTCTTTGTCTTCATCAAGATTTCTGGAGAAGACAGGCCGGAGGAGAGTGTGTCTTTCAAGTTTGGTTTCTCCAATATTGTTTCCTGATTAGTTTCAGTTGTGTATTCAGGTTGTGTGAAATCCACACAAGTAACGTCATGTCTTTTCAGGACATCTCATCTGGGGTCACCTGTCCATTCATTTGCCCCTTATTGGTGATGTTCATTTTGACCACTTGGCATGTTCTTTTTATGCTTCATTGTATAGTTTTTCTTTCTTAATTACTATTTTGTTAAAGATGCTTTAAGACTATTTTGTTCTTCCCTAAACTCTTCACCCCATATTTAAGTTTATTAATGATTCTTGCCTGAATCAGCATTTACCATAATAGTTGCACAATTGTGTTTTAAAACACCCTTCTTTTCTTCTGTATTATGTTAACTTTCTCCTTCAGGAAAAGCTTTCTCTTCTCTCTGCAGGCTTCCTTTCTCCTTCTGCTTCTCCTTTCTCCTGTCTACCCACTGGCCTGTGACCCATGTGGACTCATGGATTCTTGTTCTGTTGAATAGGTTAGAATCTATTACTTTCTCCCTCTATTTTGATACTAAAATTGTTGAATATTTGCCAGTAGGAGTCTTAAAATGTGTTTGTGTGTTGAATAGTACAGATTTGCAATCAAAGACCCATTTGTTTTTCCTGAGAAAGATGATTTAAAAAGAATAAATTTATGTATTTTAAATAAACTCTAGAACACATTCTTTTAATTTTTACAGCTTGTTTAGAAAGTGGTTACTATTCCTGATATGATGTAAGGTTTTTTTTTTTGAGACAGAGTCTCTCTATGTCAGTTGCCCTTGTAGAGTGCCATGCACAGCTCACAGCGACCCCAGACTGTTGGGCTTAAGCAATTCTCTTGCCTAAGCCTCTCAAATAGCTGGGACTACAGGCACCCATCACTATGTCCAGCTATTTTTTTTTGTTGTTGTAGTTGTCATTGTTGTTTAGCAGGCCTGGCCCGGGCTTGAACCTGTCAGCCCTGGTGTATGTGGCCTGCACCCTACTCACTGAGCAACGGGCACTGTGCCGATACGATCTTTTTATTATAATTATATTCCTCCTATTATAACTATCACCATTTTTGGACAGTCTTATTTAATCCATTTATTTAAAATTTTATTGACCTATAATAAAATAGGCATAATGGAAAGGCAAATGATGGCATAGACTTTGTAGCCTAAATAAACCATAGACCACTAGCTATGGTTTTATATGCTTGCAAAATTTTATTGATTTTGAGGCTTTCAACTTAATTGCTTGCTGTTATACATACTTAGATATTGTAAATTTTTCTTTCAGAATCAAGATATTATTAAAATCACTTTAGGGGTGAGAATAAAGAATTTGAGATCTAAGACATATTTGGGTCACATTATGACCATGTCTTGCTCCTTCATTTCTACTATGTCAAACGTATCATTCTGATGTATAAGTTCCTCAAAATCATATCTAATTGAATGTCTTCTTAGAAAAAGGGCATATTGTACTAATCTAGACTGTGTCCTATTCTGCAAGGGTCAGGCCACTTTTGAAATCCTAAAATGTACAAAATTTAAGGTCTAGAGAGAATTTTAAAAAGGAACTGAAATTCTTCTTAGCAAAGTATCTCAAGAACGGAAGAAAAAGTATCCAATGTACTCAGCCCTACTATGAGACCAAGAATATGGGGAAAGAGGGTAGGGAGGGGAGGGGAGAGGGGAGGATGGGTGAAGGGAGGGTGATTGGTGGGACCACACCTACGGTGCACCTTACAAGGGTGCATGTGAAATTTACTAAATGTAGAATACAAATGTCTTAACACAATAACTAAGAAAGTGCCGTGAAGGCTATGTTAACCTGTTTGATGAAAATATTTCAAATTGTGTATAAAACCAGTGCATTGTACCCCATGATTGCATTAATGTACACAGCTGTGGTTTAATAAAAACAATAAAAGAGAAAAAAGAAGGACTGATCAGTAATAAAGTCTCAGGATTCGGTGCCTAGAAAGGGAGGGTCTAGAAACTTTGTTATAGGAAGAATCCGTGATAATTAGCACAGAGAAGGAAAGATGGGAGGAGGGGGAGGGTAGGGGTCTACTTGCACCACTGTGTGTCTCTTGATGATATGGTTGCATTCTGAGTAATGTGTCATTAGATTTTGTCACTGTGAAAACATCACAGAGTTTACTTACATAAATCTGAATGGCAGAGCCACCCATACGCCTAGGCTATAGAATCCAGCCTCTTGCTCCCAGGCTACAAACATGTACAGCATGTTACCCTACTGAATACTTCAGGCAATTGCAACACAATGTAAGTATGTGTGTATCTAAACATATCTAACATATTACCAGCTGATGGGACCACAGTCGTATACGCAGCCCACCATTAACCAAAATGTTATGCTTCCCATGACCTTTTGAAGGGCTAGCTGATATGAAAGGGAGTATTGGAGTAAAGTTTTTTTTTTTGTTTTTTTTTTGTTACTTCAAAGGAAAAAGGGAAGAAAATTAGCTCTCACGATATCATTACAGAAAATCAAATTTTGACTCCAGAGTGGATGAATTTTCCAACAACTCTAGTGACAGCTCCAGGCAGCCATAACTCAAGCACTGCATGTTCTTCAGTCTTAGATTTCATCTTTCCCCTCCAGACCCTTGCACCAGCTTTGGGGAACCCAACTGTTGCTGACTTCTCTAAGCCTCTGCGCTTTGTGTGGGCTCCTTCTCCACCACCGTGGAGGCCATCGCCATCACAGGTCCTGGACACCTCCCGCCCCTGCTCTTCCACCAACAAGTCTAGGAATCCATCCAACACACCTTTCAGGTGAGCCGGCCGCTGGCCGTTGCCTGCCTCATGACCAACCCATGGTTCCCTTGAAAAAAGATGACAATTGCAACATTTTATCTCAGTTTTTGACCTTTGTAAATCTCCTGGATTGCAGGAGACAGTACTATCCAGTACCATAAGCACACGTGGCAACTGAACACACTTAAAATGTGGGAAGAGATGTTGTATTGAACAACACAAACCCCGGGGTGCCCCCAGCATCCCAGCATGTGCTGTTGGACAAGGCTGACCTCAGTGATAAGTTCTGTAATGGCAGGGTCCATATTTTGTCCGTTCCAGTTAAAGTCAGAGCTCAGGTACGTTAAAGGTACTCAATAAATAATTTTTTAAAATATTTATTTATTTATTTATTTATTTATTTTTTGAGACAGAATCTCACTTAGTCGCCCTGGTAGAGTGCCATGGCATCACAGCTCACAGCAACCTCAGACTCCTGGGCTCAAGCGATTCTCTTGCCTTAACCTTCTTAGTAGGTGGACTACAGGCACCTGCCACAATACCCGGCTATTTTTTAGAGGCGAGGCCTCACTCTAGCTCAGGCTGTTCTAGAACTCTTGAGCTCAGGTGATCCACCTACCTTGGTCTCCCAGAGTGCTGGGATTACAGGCGTGAACCACATGCCTGTCCCTAATAAGTATTTTTAAAATAAACAGATTAAATAGATAAGCCAAATAACAGAATGGGGCTACATACTGAGTAGTGAGGATTGCAGGAGGAATTTAAACCTTTACCCTAGGGTAAAGGTTTAAATTCCTTTAAACCTTGATGATGGTGTCATCTACTGGGCTTACAATAATTACTTAATTTTTTCCTTTTTTTGAGCTGGTTCTCCCTCTGTTCTCAGATGTGCGGGCAGTGGCCTCATCACAGCTCGCTCCAGCCTCCAGATCTTGGGCTTTAGCAATCTTCCTGCTTCACTCTCCCGAGTAGCTGAGACTTTAGGCATGTGCTCCCTCAGCCAACTAATACTTTTTATTTTTATTTTTCCTAAGTTGAAAGCAAAAGCTGTTTATTAACTAACTGGATTACAAAAATAATCATGGCAGATACCTTAGTGCATTATTCTAATACACCTGTTAATCTGCTCTTCCCTGTTACTGGGGTTGTTTTGCTTCTTTTTGGAGCGTTTTCCAACAGTATAGATCTCATGAATATAATTTTTTTTTATTTTTACTAGAGAAGGGCTCTCATTCCATTGCTTAGCTAGGTCTGGTCTTGAATTCCTGGCCTCAGGTGATCCTCTCACCTCAGCCTCCTAAAGTGCTAGGATTACAGGCATGAGCACCATTCCTGGCTTGGGCTTAGAATAAAAAGACACAAAAACTGTGCGGGACAAGCTCTCTCTTCCAATTCTAAGAGATCATGGTTAGTAAAAGTAATTAAACTTAAAATAGAAGATGATTTAAATATTTCCTTTCCAGCCACAGACATAAGACATGTTGTCTTCTATATTTCATTTAAATTAAAGCTTATTCCACCTGAGCAGTTTCTATCAGAAAAAGGAAATGAGTTGTCTTTCAAAACTTGCTGTTTATCCAGGCACCCAAATTGATTATCAAAACACACCTCAAAACAATACCAAGGGAGCTCTTCTCAAAATAAGCCATTCCAGTGATTTTTTAAAGGAATTGTCAATTAAATAACTGATTGTATAGCCAGACACAGCATAGCAAATGACCCAAATGTTACAGAAGTGACAATTTTGAACATTTGTTTTTCCAACCAATAATTAGTGATTCCCATTGGAAGCCAGGTGCTTCTCTGGGTGGTTGGGACATGGGCCACGGAAAGAGAGAAAAGGAGAGACAAGTGCAAATCTGCGGATGGGCCATGTGACGCGCTGGGGGGTTCAGATGGTGACAAGTGCTGTCCGAAGTGGAGAGGAGAGCTGACCCGGGAAGCAGGATGAGTGCAGGAGCCACTGAGCACCTGGTGTGGCCACAGAGGAGGGGAAGGAGGGGAAGGTGACGATAGAGGAGATGGAAGGGAAGGAGGAGTAGGGGAGATGGACTGGAAAAAGGGGAAGGAGGGGAAGGTGAGGATGGAGGAGATGGAAGGGAAGGAGGAGTAGAGGAGATGGATGGGAAAAAGGGGAAGGAGGGGAAGGTGAGGATGGAGGAGATGGAAGGGAAGGAGGAGTGGAGGAGATG
>CAUYRH010080908.1:0-36626 GCA_963574655.1 Perodicticus potto
ATACACCTATATATACCCTGAGGCTAGAGGCCTAGAGGAGGAGACGGGGAAAGACCGGGAGAGGAACGGAGAGAGCTTCTCTCTCCCTACTTGAAATCTCTCCCACTACTAGGAGCTTTGGTGTTTTCTGTATTCTTTTCTATAAATCGATTCTGTCTTATCACGAACGGGTGGGGGGGGCAAATAATGTAATGAAGAAAAATAAAATACATGTATTTAAAAAAAAAAAAAGAAAGAAAAAGAAATCCCAGTGACCAAAGGTGAAATAATTTGAGTACCAGTATAAATAGTACTATTGGAATAGAATTCAAACAATAAAATAAATATCTATGCATCTACACTGATAAACGTAATGAGGATGAAAGGATAAATCTTTTTACAGAAAAATTGCAATTAAGAAATATAGAAGAAATGAGGGAACTAGGAAAGTATTATTAAAACACCACAGTAGGGCAGCGCCAGTGGCGCAAAGGAGTAGGGCGCCGGCCCATATGCCGGAGGTGGCCGGTTCAAACCCAGCTCCAGCCAAAAACTGCAAAAACAGGCTCGTCATTGTGGCGGGTGCCTGTAGTCCCAGCCACTTGGGAGGCAGAGGCAGGAGACTCGCTTGAGCCCAGGAATTGGAGGTTGCTGTGAGCTGTGATGCCAGCGCACTCTATCCAGGGTGACAGCTTGAGGCTTTGTCTCAAAAGAAAAAACAAAACAAAAACTGCAAAAACAAACAAACAACAACAACAAAAAAAAAACCACAGTAATAATTCTTAAAGGCAATATCAATGGATGAATGCTAAAAATAGTGGGTGAAACTTTAAAGAGAAAAAAAGGATATATGAATAGCTTAAAAATTTCATCCCTAAATTATTAATTGCTGTAGTTATTGTCTAACACATATACAAAAATTCTTTGATACACCTCCCTACAGCAGGAAAAAATTAATTCTTCTCTGGAGTATGACTGGATTTAGTGACTCATTTCTAATGAAAATATTATAGAAGAGGAAAAATAGTAACTATGCTGTAAATAAACATAGCAGACACCACTGGTCACTAAATCCAGCCACACTCACATCAAACATAGCATCACCAGTAATAAGTTGTATTGACATTAGTATTGACCCTCTGATATGCTGCAATGAAAAAGTGATGTTACCTCTTTTAATATCCATCCCCAAAATCATAACCTCAGGCCATTCATTAGAAAACATCAGGAAAAAATGTCAAGGTCATAAGAGACAAGGGAAAACTGACAAGTTGTCACATACTGAAAAAACACTTCAAAGACAAAAAAACTAAATGCAATGTGGTATTCTAGAATGCATCCTGGAATAGCAAAAGGACATTAGTGCAACCGTTGATTAAATTTAAATAAATTCTATAGTCTAGTTAATAGTACTGTACCAATGTTAATTTCTTAATATTGATAAAATCACTGTGGTTATGTGTGTTATTATTTAGGGATTCTGGGTAGAGTTGTATATGGGAATTCTCCTAAGACAGTTCATGGCAACATAAAAACAAAATGCCACAGACTAGGGCAGCACCTGTGGCTCAAAGGAGTAGGGCATCAGCCCCGTATGCCAGAGGTGGTGGGTTCAAACCCAGCCCCAGCCAGAAACTGCAAAAACAAAACAAAAACAAAAACAAGCCACAGACTAGGTGGCTTAAACAACAGAAATTTATTTTCTCACAGTTCTAGAGACTGAAAGTCTGAAATCAAGGTGCCAGCATAGTTGATTGCTCGTAGCCAGGTGCCTTGTCACTATATCCACACATGGCCTTTCTTTTGCACAGGGCCTGAGAGAAGAGAGAGAGTGCATGAGTTTCTGATGTTGCTTCCTATAAGGACACTAATCCTACCAGATCAGAACACCATCCTTGCAACCTCATGTAGCCTTAATTATTTCTTCAGAGACTCTGTCTCCAAATACAGCCACATTGGGCTTTAGAACTTTAACATTAAATATGGGAGAACACAAACATTCACTTCAAACATTTCTCTTTGCAACTCCTCTGTAAATCTAAAATTATTTCAAATCAAAAAGTTAAAATGGGAAATGGAATGAAAATGTAAAATAATTCCGGTGGAATCAATAATGATTTTTTTCATCAATATATGATGACCTGGTTTGTCGTAATATACAATAGCCAAATAAGATCCTTAAAACTTGGTTATGACCACTTGTGTTTTCATAAATACTAATCTGTCCATAAGCAATTTTATGCATGGTAGTATAGGAGAAACCTGACTTTAGTTGTGAAACACATAAGTTGCTAACAAAGAACTAAGGCCTGACATTTTTATTAATGTATTATAAAATGTTATATGTATGCCAATAAACAAACATCAATGAGGCAATGGGTTGCAAAATCTCACTTTGACAGCATTCCAGCTCTCCAAGGTCAGTGAGTAATAAGAAAAAACTGTCAACCGTTTAAGACAGAAAATAATTTCTGAAGAAGTTTATTCCTGTTGTTTTTTCATCTCCTATAAAAAAACCAAACACACAAGGAAAAATGCAAACTAACTAATTTCAGTGGTTTGTTAATAATAGGTCTGCAGTGAATTAAACCTGAATTCATTCTGTTATATGTTTTTGGCAGCTTGGAACTCTATATATTTTAGTTTTTCTCTATTCCCTAAATGCAGATTGCTTGATGGTGTGTAAGAGAGCTAATTAGATATAAATACCAACCAGCACCCAAATAAAAAGGATCATAATGATCATACAGTGAACAGCTGTGCCATTCGATAAATTGGTTTCTTTTCTAATACTGCAGCAATTCAAACATTTTCTAGCTCCAAAAATGTTTCTCCCCTTCATGGGCCAGATTCAATTAAAAAAAAGAAAAAAAGGCCTGCTAATGCAGGACTTGAGAAGGCCAGGAAAATCTGAGGCTTTGTGAACTTTTGTTGCAAAAGCTAGAAAGAATTCTTATTGATTCTGGCCTTTACTGATTTCTTAACTGATAGCACAACATATACGGGTAATGCTAGTGCAAGAAGGGAATACTTGGGCGGCTCCTGTGGCTCAGTGAGTAGGGCGCCAGCCCCATATACCGAGGGTGGCGGGTTTAAACCCAGCCCCAGCCAAACTGCAACAACAACAATAAAAACTATAAAAAAAAAAAAAAAAAAGAAGAAGAAGAAGAAGGGAATACTGAGGATTGTGACTGAGAAGTAAGTAGCTGTCTTCTATAAAATTGAGCCTTATTTTTGCTGTGTTTTCTCATTTTCTGTTTTAATTTACCTTTGAAAAGGTTTGGGGCAGAGCTTCCATGTCACTTTAGAGAAAGCTCTAAATCTGAACTAATTCAATGCATATTTACTTAGTGCCTATTCTGTGTTGGTAAACCAGAGAGGCATTTTTCTTCTTTCTCTCAGGGAGCTAACAGTCTCCCTTGGAAAAAAATAACTGAAACTCCCAGCTGGGCGCCTGTAGCTCAGTGAGTTCGAACTCAGCCGGAGCCTGCTAAATAACAATGACAACTGCAACAAAAAAAATAGCTGGGAGTTGTGGCGGGGCCTGTAGTCCCAGCTACTTGGGAGGCTGAGGCAAGAGAATTGCTTAAGCCCAACAGTTTGAGGTTACTGTGAGCTGTAATGCCAAAGCACACTACCGAGGGCAACATAATTAAGACTGTGTCTCAAAAAAATGAAATAAATAAATAACAAAACTCCTTAATGTTATATAACAAAATAAATACAAATTGTGATTTCTATGACAAAGGAATTTGAGGCATTGCCCTAGAAAATAATGTAGGGCTGGGGAGTTACCTAAGATAAATAGATCTAAAAGGCTTCTCTGAGGAAACGACATTTAAGCTGAGACCTAATTTAAGCTGATGAAAAGGAACCAATCCATGCTTCAACAAAGAAGAAAGCGACAGAAATTCATGCTACTTACTTTGTGATCATAAATCTCAGCCCTGTTTTGAAGTTACAAAAAACAGCCACTAACTTGTGGTTAAAAATTGTGGCTGAATGCACTGCCACCCTCCTAAAATTCCATTAAAATGATAACAAAAAGCTAACATGGGAAAGGGTCGTAATATTAATCGGACCAAAAAATATTAAAGGAGGGAATATGAAGAAATGTTGCAATCTGGAAAGCAGATGGGTGGATGGAAACTGACTTGGCATGCCCAGAAAGGCTAAATCCCAAGCTTGCAGTAGACAAAGCCAAGAAGCAACTAGATTTATGTTACTGTGCCTCAAGAATACATAGAAAAGAATAGTTCCCCAAACCTCTGAAAGATGAGTGAGGGGCTAAGCACAGGAATAATGGTTTTAAAAGCATACTTGAATTTACCTGAGAAATTAGCACCCAAACCCCTTCACTACTTCTGGTAACTGGCACACTGCCCTTTCTCTACCCGTAGAAAAATAACAGAACTTAAATTTTCTAAAGAAGGTAAAAACAAAGGGTCTCTGGAGTAGGAGACATTAGGTATAACTTGAGATTGGATTATTTTATTTAAAAAGAGATTATGTAAAAGTTCACGTGTTGACTATTGAAAATTCCCTAATTCTTCCCTCACTGAGATTCCAGAATGCTAGCAGCCAGGCTTAAAGCCAGCAATAAAAGGATGAGAAAAATCAAAGTTAACCCAAGGAAATAATTGACCCAGATTGGTTACCAGCCTTCAAGTGTAGGTTATTCCAAGTTCTTGGTGTGTGGTAGGACAAGAATTTCAAGACATACCACATAAACCAAGCAAGCTAAAGCTTTTATTAAAAGCAAAAGTAAACTCTTAAGGAGGAGAAATAGAGAGCAGCTGCACTGAAGTCCTTGAAGCTGTTTTGTATTTTGTATTTTGACTGCTCCTTAAGGAGGAGAAGTCAAAGCCAAGGGGTTGGCTTTTTCTATGAACTTGAGTAGTAATTCCTAGAGTGGATCTCTCCTATTTTCATGGTTGTTTCAGAATTCATGGTCGATATCAAAGGCGGGGAAATTTTAAAACTTCAATGTAAATGCTATTGTAATTCACCAAAGTTCACCTGAAGTTACAGAAATAGCTGACAAACAGGTTGAAGCTGGTACTTTCCTGTAGTTATCAATCCTCTTTGTTTAAGAATTGTTTACTTCAAGTTTGAACCTTGTCTTCAAGCCCCTGCATCCATTATCAGCCCAATTTCTTAATCACTGACTCTAACAAGATCACCATATTAGGGGCCAAGCGCGGTGGCTCAAGCCTGTAATACCAGCACTCTGAGAGGCCGAGGTGGGTGGACTGCTTGAGCTCAGGAGTTCGAGACCAGCCTGAGCGAGAGAAAGGCCTCATCTTTACTAAAAATAGAAAAAGTAGCTGGTACCTGTAGTCCCAACTACGTGGGAAGCTGAGTAAAGAGGATCAGGAGTTAGAGGCTGCTGTGAGCTATCACGCCTAAGCATTCTACCCAGGGTGACAGACACAGACTGGCTTTAAAGAAAAAAAAAATCAAACTATTAGGAAGCCACAGTCAACAAAATTCATCCTACATCTGAAGCTTCCAATCTTTTTTTTAGAAGATTAACTATGAAGTGCCAATCAAAACTAACTAGGCAGTTTTTTTAAAGTCTTCAGCATGAAAGATGAATATTAAGACAAATAGACATAACCAAACAGCTCTGAGGAAACATAAACCATGAATGAAAAATAATTACAAAAATACCACTATGTTGAAAGAGAGAAGAAGATTATTAACCTATAAAAAAGGAATGTTTGGTATTAAAAAAGAACATTAAAAAGATAACAAGAAGCTTCTAAACTTAAAAATAATTTATCAGATATGAAAAGCTAAATATGAAGGGCTCAAAGATAAAGTTCACAAAATATCCAAGAAAATAAAGTAAAAAGGTAAAGAGATACAAATAGCAGAGAAAAGGGTGTAAAAATAGAAGAGATTTTTAAATATCCTTAAATCTAATAGATTTAAGTTCAAGGAATAGGAGTTAGAGAAAGAGACAACATAAAATTCAGCAGGAATAAAATAAACGAATAATCCACAGACCTGAAAGACACTGGTTTCCAGATTGAAAGAGCCCATCACTTGCGGTCCACAGTAGATTAAAATAACACTCGCCAAAACTCATTATCATAACATTTCAGAACACTAATGGAGGAAAAAAAAGATCCTAAAGGATTCAGGGAGAAAGGATCATATCACAGAATGGTAATGGTAATTCTCAACACTACTGGACACTAGAAGACAATGAAATACTCATCAACTATCAATCAAGCTGAGAGTACAACTAAAAACATTTCAGATGGCTCGGCACCATCAGCGGTTAGTGCGCAGGCCACATACACCAGGGCTGGCAGGTTCAAACCGGGCCCAGGCCTGCCAAACAAAAATGACTACAACAGCAACAAAATATAGCTGTATTCCAGCTACTTGGCAAGCTGAGGCAAGAGCTTAAGCTTATAGCCCAAGAGTTTGAGGTTGCTGTGAGCTGCGACGCCACCACAGTCTACCAAGGGTGACAAAGTGAGACTCTGTCTCAAGGGGAAAAAAAATTTTTTTTTTTTCAGATATGTGAAGTCTCAAAAACTGTGCTACCCAGGCACCTCTTCCCAGGAAACTACTAGAGAATACGTAGCTCTAAAATCAGGGAAATTGTTTTCAGGTATGAAAGAAGACTGACCAAACTGGGAAGAGTTTGGGGCCAAATTATTAATAAATACACAGAAACCTAGGCAATCAAAACCAGAATAACTAATAACTAAATGCAGACCCAAAAGATAGGTGAGAAAGGACAAGCAAACATAGTTTACTGCATAGCTCAGCTAACTGAAGTATTTGCTTTGCCACAATCATGTAAACACTGAGAAATTAACTCTATTAATAGGGTGGGGTATCTGAACCATAGTGGAGGTTGTGAAGGACACTAGCCCCTCACTTATTATAGTAAGAGGAAAGTAGATAATGCCATAAAAATATAACAAAATGAAGCAGCCATATAATTACTTTTCATGGCCATAGGAAGGACGTACCAAAATAATATTGTAAAAATGAGATTAGTTGTCTCCAAGTGGCAGAAAATAGGAAATAGAAACAGTCAGGGAAATAATGAGGTTCATAAAACTAAAGTATATAACTATTTACAGTATCTACTTGTAAAGTTTTGATACAACAAAAACTAAATTAAAACAAAAAAAGTGACTAGCTGCCAAAATAGAAGCTTGCTTACGTATTTTAAGGTAAATCTGGATTTATACCAGAATAATAGCTCTAATTTCTTTGAAATACAATAATGACAAATATTATATAAAATGATTTAGTTCTGGCTAATATATAATTGAATCTAAATTTTATAGTAGTATCGAACTCCACTTTTCACCTACTAGCCCATCAGTGTTAAGTCTGCTACAGAGTTAGTGCTCAATAATGTTAGTTCCCTCATTTCTCACTTAGGTACTATTTTTCATTTATCATTTTACATTGGTTGTCCTGATTCGTTGTTGTGTTAGCCTCTCTTATATGGTTGTCACCATACCTCAAATGTATACTAAACATCCCACAATCTAATTTCAACCCAAACGTTCCTTGTCCTGCACACAGAACAGTTTTGGAGGAAAATACTGCTAAACTGTGGTACTTCTGAAGGATTTGTAGACTTTTGCTCATTTCATGTCTCAGGATCTTAGAACTCTGATCTATATCCAATCCTCAGTTTGTTCTTTTCTTTTTTAAATGTGAACTCATCGACTAAGGAGGTAAATCACTTGGGTTCAGCATAAGAGATGGTTAATTAATGACAAAATATTCCATGGAATGCGTGGGGAATTAGCGGCACTGCTATTTGTTCTATTAACAAGGAAATTGTTGAAATCTGTGTTAAGATACACTCTGAAGGTCTGAAGCGCCACCATTTATATATAGATCTTTCATCTAAGAAATGCAAACTGTTATTACTCAAGAATATTCACCTGCTTCATGAGCAAAGGAGTTCGCGGGATGGGCAATAATAGAACCGAATGAGTCACATAATCAATTCTCTCAACAGCACCAACTGAGTATCTCCAAAGAGAATTTTATTAATAATAATGAAGCTAGTATGCCAAAAGGTAAAGATGACATTTTAAAAATTCAAGCTGATAAACTTTGCTAATAGATTCAAGGGGATAACAAGTCTGCATATCCATTCAAACCTGAGTCATGTTACATCTCAGTGGGCCAAAGGTACATTTTAATTTCATATACCTTTATTTCATAAAATAGTTTTTCTTGTCACTTAAGATAGAGAAAGCATAATGTAAAAACGTACACACACTAAACAGAATAAAAATCATGTATAATATCACTACCCAGAGATAAATCTCTTAATATTTTTTCAGGTTGCTGTATATCCTTAGTCTTTTTTTTTCTAAATGTTTATGTGTATGTTTGCATATGCAATTACTTTTTCAAAATTTAGATTGTATACCATCCATTTTGACTTGATTTTGAAAAAAATTTTACAATATATTATAAGCTTTCAGATATCAACAGACTTCTATGTTACGATTTTTAGAAATGTGGTAAGCAGCTCAATCAATATGAATATGCCATCATTTGCATAATCAGTCTCCTGCTATCGGGCATTGTTTCCAACATTTCTTGATTATAAATTAAGCTGGTATGAACATCATTGTGCATGCATGTTTGTTTATATCTGATGAACACTTTAAATTCCTTAAATTGGAATTTCTGGGTTAAACCCTTCTTAGATTTTGATTCAACACTTCCACTTCTAGAAACTTAGTCTAAGGAAATAATTAAGGTGCATTTTAAGTCAATTTTAAATCCATTTTAAATCTACTGCTTAGTAAAGAATTAATAGACTTTGTCACTTAACTTTAATCAAATCGCAAAAATTTACGTTTCTTCCCAATTCCCATTTGCATCGCAGCTCATAGACATAGGGGAGAGTTTCAAGTATTTCTTGGAATTACCTGTGGAAGTAGTATCTATGCATCTGTGATAGAATTAAACCCCATGCTGTGATATGGCATTAAATCTAATTGGCAGATTCCGTTCATGTAGGAAACTTTGGTGAGATATATCTCAAAGACTGAATTGAGAGAGACCAGTTTTGTCACAGAAAAGAAGATGGTTTGATCTTTCCAAAAAAGACAATGCTTTGATCATTCCATTTTAAGAGTTCTACCCAACCAAGAACATTATAGATTATCTGTCTATAAGTTGAATAAGGAGACCTACCTTTCCCCAGCTCTGCTCTCATTGCTTCCGTAAATCATTTGACTAACATAATGATACCTTTAAAGTTTTGCTTTAAAGCAACTAAGCAGACAGGCTTCATTAGAAGTAATAGAAACCATATTCTAGAGTCCATAGAGAGGAAGAAGTCATGTGTCTTAGTTGCTAAATTCATTTTATGCTAATAAAAAAGTTGGTCACCACATCTACAACTCTGCATTTTTCAAAACCTTTGGCCACAACAAGCTTCTGCCTCTACCCTAGATCCACTGAATAAGGCTCTGTTGGGATGGAATGTGAAATCTACATTTTTAAAATAAATTTCCCAGGTGATTTGTATACATACAAACATCTGAGAACCAGTACTTTAAATGATTATGGATAGTATGGAAAATCCTTTAATTTATAAAGAAAGGATCAGGAATGAGAATGACAATGAATCACAAATGAGAGTGTAATAGACAAGAGAAGAACAAGGCGAGTAAATCACAAATACTGTCTCATAATCATTAAATCAGAAACATATATACATACTATATATTGATGTATATATACAAGAGCACACATATCAGAAGAGTATTGCTTTAAGTATATTTTTTTCATAAATGTTATTAAATATAAAAAACCAGAATATTGAACAAGGTATGGAAAAATGGCAGCATACATATCCACATACTAAGTATTACTACATGTTGTTTACAAGGTTATGTTCTTCAATAAATATTCAGTGGCTCCTGCCTATAATCCTAGCACTCTGGGAGGCTAAGGCAGACAGATTGCCTGAGCTCAAGAGTCCTAGACCAGCCTGAGCAAGAGGAAAACCCCGTCTCTAAAAAATAGCTGAGCATTGTGACAGGCACCTATAGTCCCATACTTGAGACGCTGAGGCAAGAGAATTGCTTGATCCCAAGAGTCTGAGGTTGCTATAAACTATGACACCATGGCATTCTAACCAAGGGCAACACACTGCGATTCTGTCTCAAAAAAAAAGAAAAAAAATATTCTGTGATTGGTTACTCAATAATTAGACCTTAGGATTTTATTCACATAAGGGAAACACCATAAATAAATGGCATTTCCAAACCTTTCTGATGCTTAGTATGTCTAGATAATAGTATTAGGCCAAAGGATTCTAAGTGGTGTCACAGCTCACTGAAACTTCAAACTCTTGGGCTTAAGTGATTCTCTTGCTTCAGCCTCCCAAGTAGCTGAGACTACAGTTGCCTGCCACAACACCTGGCTATCCTTTGGTCATAGTTGTCATTGTTGTTTGGCAGGCCCAGGTTGGGTTCAAACCCGCCATCTCAGGTGTATGTGGCTAGCGCCCTAACCCCTGAGTATAGGCACTGAGCCAACCTAATCTCTCTTTTATATATAGATAGTGGAGGATTGGGGAAATTCAAATTTTAGGAGGTTAAACACTAGAAATCAGTTTTAAATCTCTATATAAATATTTTGATTCTTTGAAAAGATCAATAGAAGTTGGCAAAAACCAGAAATGAAACAGAGGATGTCACTACTGACATTTACAGGGGGGTTGGGGGGGTTGGAGTGGAGATTCTGTATCAACAAATTAGATAACCTAGATGAGATGAGCATATTCCTAGCAAGATACTATCAAAATTGATTGAAGGGGGGCAGCGCCTGTGGCTCAGTCAGTAAGGCTCCAGTCCCAGATACCGAGAGTGCGGGTTCAAACCCAGCCCGGGCTGAACTGCAACAAAAAAATAGCCGGGCGTTGTGGTGGGCGCCTGTAGTCCCAGCTACTCGGGAGGCTGAGGCAGGAGAATCACCGAAGCCCAGGAGTTGGAGGTTGCTGTGAGCTGTGACGCCAGGGCACTCTACCCAGGATGATAAAGGGAGCCTCTGTCTCTACAAAAAAAAAAAAAAAAAAAAAAAAAAAAATTGATTGAATGGTAAGCTGAAAATAAGTAAGAAATAAAGAGATTTAATTAGGAAAAAAAAACTTCCCACAAAGAAAAGCCTAAGACCCAGTTTCATTGGTGAATTCTACCAAATTATTTAAAGAAGAGTGAATACAATTCTTTCACTAAGACTTTTTAAAAAGTAAAGGTGCAGGGAAACAATTCCCACTTCAATCTATGAGAACAGTATTATTCTGATACCAAAGTCAGGCAGATATCACTTACAAAAAGTTACCAACAATATCTTTTATGAAGACACAAAAATCATAAAGAAAGTACTAGTAAACCAAATGCAGCAACACATAAAATGATTTATCCATCAGGAACAAGTGGGATTTATCCCAGAAGTGCAAGGTTGTTTCAATATCCAAAAATCAATTAATGTAATACATCATATGAACTAAAGGGAATGCACATATGACCATTTCAAAAGACAAAAAAAGTCCAATGTCTCTTCATGATAAAAATAATCAACAAACTAGGAATAGAAAGGAATTTCTTCAACCCAATAAAAGTTGTCTAGGAAAAAAACCATAGCTAATATCATAATTACAGGTGAAAGACTGAATGCTTTCGCCCTAAGATCAGAAACAAGGCAAGAGTATCTATTCTCATTACTTCTATTCAACCTTATACTAGAGGTCCTGGCCAGGACAATTAGGCAAGAAATAAAATGCATCCATATTGGACGGGAAAAGGTAAGACTTTCTTTGCAGTTGTCATGACCGTGTAAACAGAAAATCCTAAAACAGCCACCAAAATAAACATTTTTTAAACCTATTAGAGCTAATAATGAGTTCCGTAAAGTCACAAATAAAAGTTCAATTTGCAAACGTCAATTGTTTTTCTATACCTTAGCAGGGAACAATCTGAAAATTAAATTAAAGAAATAATTCCATTTTCAATAGCATCAAAAAGAGTAAACACTTAGAAAAAAATCTAACAAAAGAGGTACACCTACAACGTATTCTTGAAATAAATTAAAGACCTAAACTAAACAAAAAGACTTACAGTGTTTGTGAATTACAAGACATAATATTGTGTAGATAGTATCCCTCCCCAAATTTAACAAAAGATTTAATACAAACTGTATTGAACTTGAGCTTGTATTTTGTAACCTTCCAACTCATTATTAACCTTAATAGTTTTTTTAATGGTTGGACCCCTATCTTACTGTATACATAAAATCAACTTCAGATGGATCATAGACCTGCATTCTTGGATATGACACCAAAAAGAGTAAATATGAAAAGAAAAGAAAAACATACAAATACCCTTTGCCCATTTTAAATTGAGTTACTTGTCTTCCCCTGCTACTCCGCCCCAGACTCCCAAAGTGCTGGGATTACAGCTGTGAGCCAATATGCCCAGCCAATGATTTGCAAATATTTTCACCCCATGTGTGGATTTCTTTAATATTTTATTGATTGTATGGATTGTGGCACTAAAAATTCAATTTGGATTACATCCAATTTATCTAGGTGATTTATCGTATATGAATTATATCTTAATAAAGCTGCTTTTAAAAAATCGCAATTAAATATTTTTAAGTAGAAGTGAATATAGCCAGAGACAACCTGATTAAAAGCCTCAGTGTTTTTTGAGGAAATAATATCACCAAAGTAAATACAAGGCTGGCCTGCAAAAGTCTGTAAAGTTTGACCTTTAAGCAACACTACAATCCTACATATGCACCAACAAATGTAAAGGTTTTATTCATTAATCTGACTTTGAGCTACTTTTTTTGTTTGTGGCACATTCTCATAGATTTTAGCTTGCTTTTGTATGCAAGGCTTTTATGTAATGTATTATTTGGAGAGGTAATATATTTTAGTGGTTGCAACAATAGACTTCAAATCCAAATAATTTGGGTTCAAATCCTGGATTAAGTTATCAAGAATTGTGTGCTTAATCTTTTTTCAGTTCAGGTTTTCCCATCTGAACTGAAAAAATGTAAATGCTGATAATACCTTTCTCATAAGCTTGGTATGAGTTTTTAAACAGTTATTTTATGTACAATTCTGATAACAATGCCTGACATATAGTAGCTGCTAAGCATAATTTATTAATATAGCATTTCTCTATGATTATAGATAGGCATAGTAGGAGATCTTTTAGTTAACTCGGTATGTCTATTATTCCGTTTTACAACTGACGAAAGAAAGCCTTAAATTTGTGCTTGCTCTTGATCTGTCTCTCCTCCAAATTTCCTCATTTCTCTAGATGGCGTCATTATCTCCTTCACCTTTCAGATCAAAAACTCAAAGTCTTCAGAGTCTTCTTTTTCTCTCACTCCACACATTAATCTATCAGCAAGTTCTTTCTCTACCTGTTAAATATATTCACAATCTCTCCATATTTCCCCTAAATCTATCAACGCTATCATGGTACAAGCCATCATAATTTTTTTCTTCATCTTCTATAGTTGTATCCTAACTGGTCTTTCCAATTTCACTCTTGCAATACTCTGGTCGACTCTCCAGAGCAGCAAGTATCATTTTTAAGGCCTCACATCACACCCTTGATTAAAACTTTCAATGACATCCCACTGTATTTGGACTACTAGGGCTCACAGGCGCCTTTATGGTAGTAGCTGGTCTGTAAAGATTGTAACCATCAGTCAAGAGCCAGAAATTGAGTTTGTCCCTGTGACTTGCTTAGACTGATAAGATGCAATGCAAGAGATATTTTTGGAAAGCAAGTTCAGATCATAAAATATCTAGCAGCCTATGCTTCATCCCTAGTTGAAGTTGGTAGCCATGTATTAAGTCTGACTACCCTAACGCCACCATGCTCCAAGGAAGCCCAAGATAGTCATGAAAATAGATTTGTGCTGGAGGACATGTGGAGAAAACAGCTATATACCAGGAATATAGGTGCCATCTTGGACAATCTGGCCCAGTCCAGTCATCAGTCATCAGATAAACACTTTCAATTGTCTTCACCTGACACCACATGGAAGAAAAGAATCACTGAACAAAGGCCTTCCCCAAATACTATTCAAAATCCTGAATAATAAATTGTTGTATTGAGTTATTAGATTGGTAGTAACTAGAAGTGCAGCCCTAATGATGTTTTTCCCCTGTTCTTCTCCAGACTCATTTGATACTAAGTTCTCAGTGTTCTAACAGGCTTGCTCTCTTTTTCTTTTTCCAATATGAAAAGCTTGCTCTTACCTCATGGCCCTTACAATTACTCTTTCCTTTGGCTAAAAGTCTCTATCCATAGTTATGAGCATAGCTAACATCTTTTCATCATGGAGGTCCCCCTTTAATTGTCACCTCCTCAAACAATCCTTTCATAGTCCCATTACTTGTAGTAGCTCCACATTATCACTGTGATCATTCTTTCATGCTTCTTCATTTTACTTTTTAGTATTAACATTATCTGAAGTTATTTTGACTGTTTATTGTTTTGAATTGTCTGTTTTCTATCATGTGGATATAAACTTTGCCTATTTTCTTCATTGCTGTAAAATTAGAACCATGAACAGTGTCTGATACATAGTAAGTGCTAAAAAAGCATAGATTGAACGAATTGATAAAGGTGAAAGGGTGTTCTTACAGTCCAGTAAATCCAAAGTAGTGACTACTGGTTACTAGAGTGATGTTTTCAATTTTTCTTTTCTAATCTTCTCTCTAACCTTTTCACCTTGTCCTGTGCCCCTAGGGACCTGGGGTTTTATATCTAGAAGAATAGGCTTCATTGTCCTCTTTGCTTGGTTTTGGTCAATGAAAGGCAACAACAGGAGTTTAGAGGGTCATAAGAGAAAGGTCTGGGCATTTATTCTGTTATAATACATTCCTCCCAAGAGCTCACTGACAGCCACATCCTTCTTCCAAACATCACAGCTCCCAGCAGGTAGCTTTCCCTTACTGTCTGGGCTCATCTCTTAATATTTCCTTCCTCTCATCCACTCACACCAAGGGACAGTAAAGCTCCACACTGTCACTATCCCTGAGTGCTTCACCATTTTTTATTGGTTCCCCTGAATCCTGTTGAGACATTTAAAATAGTTTTTTCTTCTTTGAATGTATGTAGTATCACTGGTACTCTTACATCATTTCCACTACTGTAACAAAATCCTATAAACTGGGAAGCTTCTAAACAACAGAAATTTACTGTTCACAATTCTGGAAGCTAGGAAGTTGGGAGATTAAGACACCAGCACATTAGGTGCCCGGTGAGGCCGGCTTTCTCGTAATGGCACGTTTTCACTCTGTTCTTACAAGGCGTAAGGGGCTAGTTAACTCCTGGCAGTCTTTTTTAGAAGGGACTAATCCCAATCATGAGGCATCTGCCCTCCCAGAGGCCCTACCTTCTAATACTGTCACCTTGTGTGTTAGGAATTTCAATTATTTGAATTGGGGGGGAAATTACTAACATTCAGATCATAGCATCTTCCAAGACCCTAACAGTTGCTTTCTAGTTCTGACAACAGATCCTTACATGCAGGTGTTTTGACCGATTTATAGCGATTTTAATAATTGTCAGAAATGTTTTTATATATTTTTATTTTAGTCTCCATACATATTAATCTACCCCTACATAATTTAAAGATGGCTACACATATTATCATGCTTCTTTTGAAAGTAATTCCTTTGGGCAATTATTAGCTTATCAGTACACTCATATACTGACACACATTTACACACCCACATGTAACATCCCTGTTTCTGCTTACAGAACTGCTTCTACTCGGGAAAATTCTACTTCTCACTAAGTAGATTCTGTTCTCACCACCTCCACACACTCAAGCCATGAAAACTCACTCCAGGAACAGGTCAGCTATTCTTTTACTAACATGACTCATATTGACTCTGAAGGCAGAGTACACCACAAAGGACAAGAATGGGAAGCAGAAGAGTTTAAAGTGATATAGTGGTGGTAGCTCACGCCTGTAATCCTAGCACTCTGGGAGGCCTAGGCAGGTGGATTGTTTGAGCTCAGAAGTTCCAGACCAGCCTGAGCAAGAGACCCCATCTCTAAAAATAGCTAGGGTTTGTGGCAGGCATCTATAGTCCCAGCTACTTGGGAGGTTGAGGAAAGAGGATGGCTTGAGCCCAAGAGTTTGAGGTTGCTGTGAGCTATGACGTCACTACAAACAACCCCGAGGCAACTGAGTAAGACTGTCTCACAAAAAAAAAAAGGGGGGGGGGTATAATGTATAAAGACAAGTCAGCAAGCACGTGATATTGGTGCTATCTGGAATACAAAAATCAAATATAGATGTGAAGAAGGATAATTTGTCCTGTTTAGCTGTGTGTGTTACCAATTTAGTGAAAATATTTGTTGGTAAATATGTTAGTATCTTTGTATGGGCATTTGCAAGATGGTTACTTTTGTGAGTCTAGTTACAAGGATGAGGTGATAGCAAATTAATTTGAGCACAAAAAAAAAAAAGTTCCCTAAAAGTTGGATGAAAGCAAATGACAGTGCTAGCTAGAAGTAGAATTTAATTTTAAGTTGGATTTTAAAAATTGTCTTCATGAAACATTCATGCATCTTTAAATCACAGAAGCATGAAGTTTTATGGATGAGAAAATCTGAACGATCCTTTGTCCAAACCCCTCAATTTACAATAAAGGAAATAAGTGATTGATTAGAGGTCAGAACTGGGGCTATAATTCCTCGGGTCTTTGTTTTCTACCCTCTGATCTTTTCCTTTTAACAACTGTTTTATAAATATGGCTTCCACAGTTTAGGATACGGTGGGTTACAGAGGATGATTTGGTTGGCAGCTGACAGGGAGGGCGAGGGATGACACACCCTTCCCAACCCACTTCAGTAAGACCATCTCTGCTTTTATTGGTTTTATATAGGTTTTCAAGTAAGGGTTTGGAAAAATCCCCTGGTGTTAAAGATGAGAGATTTGAAAAGTGCCATTCTATATCATGCCATTATAAAGTAGCTGAACAAACCGGGAAAGAAAAACATTCCATTGATTTCTTTGAATTTGGTGTTACACAGGTAAATGGTTAAAAACTGGCTCTCTGAAAAAAAAAAAATATCCTGATTTGTATGTAGCATTTGGCAATTTGTGTCTCATCATGGCTGATTTCAAGGTACCAGAATGATGATGTCAACCAGCTTGGAAAATTCTCGAAAATTTAACCCTCAGGTTTCACCAGCCTTTATGAGCTCCTCCATCACACCACTGATTCCATTCCTTCTATGTGCATGTACTCCTATGATTTGTCTGATTTTATTCTTATATAATTAGCTGATAGATTGTCTTAAAGAAGTAGTCTATATGCTTTGAAAAATATCCTGCTTTGGAGATTTTACGGGTTATTTTGTTTGTCTATTGGTTCTGGAGTCCGTGATGGGATTTGTTACATGTAAACATGTGTGATCTCTTAGCTACAAAGTAGCACATATACAATAGAATGCCAGTAAAATAACCTTGGGTAAAGTCAGCGATGATCCTGGAGGAGAATCAGAATGTTTACACACATATAGATCTTTCTAGGCAGCAAAAGCATCTACTTTTATATGTGCAGGGCAACTATATTATCCAACATGAGGAAAATATCTTTGGGTGTGTTGCTCTTCTTGCTTGATCTCCCTAGGAAATCGTTCAATCACATCTCATTATTCTCTTTTGACTCCAGTGGGTGTTCCATGCTCAGATTGGCTCTTTTTTTTTTCACCCCAATGACCTCCTTCCAAATGCCTCTCATACTGCTCTACCTCCTGCTACCCTTGAAATACAGAGACAGATAAAAAATTCCACATTAAAAGAGAAAGGTTTTGAGGGATGAGAAAGGAAAAAGTCAAAGAAGGAATAATTATCCAAATATTTATGTCAAGGTCTTTTTAATTTACATGGCCTCTTCTTCCTCCTTTCTTTGGTTCAGCGAATACAGGTGGGGTTACTGTATGACTCACAAGCATCTTCATAACTTACACTGTGTACATTTTGACCCAATTGGATTCATCAAAATTGTCATAGCCAGTGTTTCAACTCTGATCTTCCGTGCCATATTCTTAACTTTCGTGATTAAAATCTCAGTGATGGTAGAGGCATCTCCATTTTCTTTCATTTCTCACAATTTCTTCCAGAAAATATAAAATACTTAAGGACTATCACGCGCACAGAAGTCTATCTGCCTTCTTCCACCATCTCTCTGTAGGGCGGTGAAGAGAATGAAACAAGGCTAACAATCTCCAAACCAGCGTATAGGTTTATTCCATCTTTAGAAAAACTTTTGTGCTCAAATTGACTGAAAATGAATCTCTCAGTAAAAAGAGATGTCCTCTGATGCATTTTAAACAAAACTCAAAATCACTTTAAAGTGTAATCAAGCTATATAGAAAACATACACAGATATAATTTCACAGCCAAATTTACTAATTCTCTTTCACTACCTTATGATAGAGAAGTGGGAATTAATCTAATATTGATTATGTTAGTTCACTCCAATCCTGCTGCTCTGACATTTCATGATACATTCCAATCATCTCAAGCTCCTTTATCTTAATCACCAATAAATCCCTTCAACTGGGGATGGTCCTTTGACTCCTCCATATATTACCACATTATTTACTCTCTATCTTTGTAAGCATCACAGCCTCTGCTGATATGGACAAAGACACTGACTTTTTCTGTTTCAAGTCATTTTATCTACTTTGACTCTATTGTTCCTTTCATTAACAAAGTTGGCACTATAATAAGAGAATAGGTAAGTAGGATCAGTAGTCAGGATTGGATTTCAGGTTGAAAAATTAAGTAAAACTATGACATTGAAGAGTTTCCCATTTTCAATTACTCAGAGACATTTCTACATTTGCTTCATTTACAAGGTGAAAGAATATTTTCAATGCCTGATCTGAAATTTCATCCAGAGATCTGAGATTCAAGCTGTGCTCTTTCTGCCTCTTTCATCACTGCCAGTAATAAAGATTCTGCAACCAGAACTTAGCTGACAATTTGGTTGATGATGCATGACCCACAGCGGAAAGTACTTTGGCTCTATCAGAGTGGTCTTGGTGCTGAATTCTTAATAGGACCAAAAACCTGACTCTATCAGAAAATTAAGATATGATTCAAAGATGCTTATAGGTGACATGTGCAACATTGCTGGGACACTTGGGATTTGGTATGCCACTTCTGTTTTAATTTAGGGTTTCTAAATAAAATAGCAAAGCCTGGCAAAAAGATATGAACAGCAATTCACTTTAAGTTTAATCAACTTTAAAGAACCCAGGGATGGCTCAGTGCCTGTAGTTCAGCGGTTAGAGCACCTGCCACAGACACCAGGGCTGGCAGGTTTGAAATTGGCCAGGGCCTGCCAAACAACAATGACAACTACAACAACAAAAACAACGACAAAAAATACCCAAGTGTAGTGGCAGCCTCCTGTAGTCCCAGCTACTTGGGAGGCTGAGGTAAGAGAATCACTTAAGTCCGAGAGTTTGAGGTTGCTGTGAGCTGTGACGGTACGGCACTCTACCGAGGGTGACACAGTAAAATTCTGTCTCAAAGAAAAACAAAATAAAATAAAATAAAATAAAATAAAATAAAATAAAATAAAATAAAGAAAATAAAGAACCCAAGGATAAAGGGAAAGCTTGTCACAATCTAACTGGCTATGTTATTGTTAAATTTATGTTGTTTTGCAACTTAGAAACCAGCTACAGTATGGCCCACTTAATAAAATACCTGAAACAAACAAACAAAAAGAGCCCACGGTGGTGCCTGTGACTCAAAGGAGTAGGGATCCAGCCCCATATGCCAGAGGTGGCGGGTTCAAATCCAGGCCCAGCCAAAAACTGCAAAAAAGAACCCAGGGATGTCAAAAATACCTGTGTCCAATTTATTGACTTTATTAACATACTAATTTTCAAACCTGTATGAATCTAGGAAACCTAGAGGATTTCATGAAAAGCATATGTATTTAAAGCTGATCACTTGATAAGTGATTTCTAAAGTATTAAAAATTAACAAAGGTATCGAAGACAAATACAGTATATCTTTTCTGCTTTGACCATTTGACTATAATCTGGTGACAAGTTAGACAATGAAACAACATAATCTGATCTCTTCCTCCATTTTCAACTGCAAGCCACTGAACTGTTCATCTGTCCGCACCACATTTATTAGATTCTGTTGCTGTTTAGCAAATTATTCATTCTCAACCCCATGAAACTTCAACCCAACCATTAATCTCTGCCTTTGCTCCTCTACTATCCTCAGTGAAAGTGTCTTCCCTACATAAACTCGCATGGCCTCCTTCCATTTCTGTTTTAGGTAGTGGAATTTACATAAAAGAAGCCTACAGGTCTTTGCCCCTAGGTGGGAAAAACAAGGGCAAAGAATATAAAAGCGTTAAACTGTATAGAGTTTGTGTTGTACATGGCAGACATGGTATTAACAGATAGATATTAATTCCATCCTTAAAAACAAATAGCATTGTGGGTGGCACCTGTGGCTCAATGGGTAGGGCGCCAGCCCCATATACCAAGGGTGACCGGTTCGAACCTGGCCCCAGTCAGCTAAAACAGCAGTGGCAACTGCAACAACAATAGCCAGGCATTGTGGCGGGCGCCTGTAGTCCCAGGTACTCGGGAGGCTGAGGCAAGAGAATCGCCCTAGCCCAAGAGCTGGAGGTTGCTGTGAGCTGTGACGCCACAGCTCTCTACCAAAGGTGACAAAGAGAGACTATGTCTCAAAAAAAAAAAGCATTGTTAGCTCCATTTTACAAATAAGGAAAATGAAGTCAATTTTACTATACTGCAAAGCCCATACAATATATTGTATGAAAATACTCACTTGACTGATAGAATTGAAAGCAAACTGAGTAGGTTGTGAAAAGTAAAAAGTTGGATGGGATTCTAAAGAAAAACAAAATACAAAATGAGAACTAGTTATGTAATACTGAAAATAGAATGAAGTTTCACAGGATTTATTTTTTCTTTTTTCATGAAACATTACAGAAGCTGCCTCTACAGGTAGCTTCTGGCTTGATCACTTGGAAGACCTTGACTAGGCAATGTAGTCAGCTTGCTAGATATCTACTCTATTTAAAAATCCAACCAGTGATTTTATAATCATGCATATTTTCCCTGAGAGGCCAAATGAAAAATATAAGACAATAAATGAAGGGTGAATCAACTAGGCTCCAACCAGCAAAGCTAAATCTAATTGTCCTAGTGATTCATAAGTTGAATAGAAGTGAGTAAGTTAAAGATGTAGTAAACACCAGAACTTGAAATTCTATAATAAGAAATAGTATAAGAGATGACAAAAGAAATGCTCATATTCTCATTTTGTGATGTTCTTACATAATTATTGTGTTTAATCTTGAGTTTCACATGTTGAAAAATTGGCGACATTCCAGGGAAGAGTAACAGGAAGACTGGTGTTATGAATACAGGCTAAAGATATTAAGTTTGAGATTTATTACTATTAAATATCATGCCACATTTTTCTACAAGGTTCAAAGTACTTACTTAGGAACATCTCCTATTATAAAATTGGCAATAAGGGAAATATAAATATTAAGAAAACAACATTGCAAGAAAAGGTCAAAAACACTAGATATTATTCTAGGTCATTTACTTATGCTATTTTTGTTTTAAACTGTGAGTTTCCCTTTTCTAAAAATGAGAAAATTAAGTCCTTGAGAAGTTAAATGATTTGCTCCAAGTCACATATCTGAAAAAATCGGCCCTGAAATTTGTAAATACAGCAATAACACTGGAATATGAAGCAGGCGTAGGTGCAGATGCAAAAGAGTAAGTGACTGGTAGGAAATGAGCCTGGAGAAGTAGGAGGGAATGAACTAAAAGAGTTTTATACATAGAAATTTGTTTGCACCCAAATCACCAGTCACTGAAGACGTTTATGTTGGGAGGAGAATGTTTAGATTCATGTGAGAAAGGTAACCTTGGTAGTATTATAAAAGCCATAAAAGTGTAAAGAGTCATGACTGGAGAAGAAGTGCTCTAGTATAGTAAAAAGTTATGAGGACCTGAACTAAGGCAGTAGCTGTAAAAAAGTAGAACAAATCAGGACTCTACTGCAAATATATTTAACAAAGTAGAATTAATAGGGCTAAATAACTGCTTAGATGTAGACAGTAAGAGAGGGGGAGAAGTCTATGAAAACTTTAAGCTCCTAACTTCAATTATATTAGGGGACTTTAGATACATAAGTATTAATAAAAGAAGAGTTTGCGGGCGGTGCCTGTGGCTCAAGGAGTAGGGCGCTGGCCCCATATACCAGGGGTGGTGGGTTCGAGCCCGGCCCCGGCCAAAAACTGCAAAAAACAAAGAAGAGTTTGCAAAGGGCCATACTGAGCATACAATCAGACATGTTTAGTCTAAGTTAGTACTAGAACATTCAGGTGACGGTTTCTAGCAAGTTGGATATACAGGTTCACAGGTCAAGAAAGAGATAAAAACTTGCTGTATAAACTTGAAGTCAAAGACTTTGAGATAGTAGTTAAAATGGTAAGAGAGGGTGATATTGCTCAAGGAAAGCACATAACGTGAAAAGAGGACTGAGAACAACATCCTGCAACATTAAAGTTTAGGACAGGTATTGTGACTCACTATTGTAATCCCAGCACTATGGTAGAGATAAGTGGATTGCTTGAGTTCAAGAGTTTGAGACCAGCCTAAGCAAGAGCAGGACCAGGTGTTGTGCAGGAGGCTGTAGTCCCAGCTACTCGTGTAACTGGGGGAGGAGGATAGCTTGAGCCCAGGAGTTTGAAGTTGCTGTGAGCTATAAGGATGCCATAGCACTCAACCCCATGGCAAATGGTGAATGAGTAAGAATGTCTCCACCACCACCACCAAAAAAAATTGAAGTTTAAATGGTAGGTGGAGGGAGGGCAAAGGACACAGGATCTGGCATCTTTTATGTGATAATCACTTTGCCTCGTGTTTTACACATAGGCATCAGTAAGGTGGGAAAAAAGGTTGAATACCAACTCTGGAAAACAGAGCTTCAAGAGAGAGGCACTTGTCAACAAAGGCAAACCTCAAAGATCGATTAAGATAAACGTTTACTAGATTTGGCAGTTAGGAGACTATTGGGGGCCATCCAGGGCAATAGTGTCAAAGAAGTCAGAATTATGAGTCAGGAATTGAAGATATGTAGGCAATTATTGTAGGCACATTTTTTATTTTCAAGAAGCTTGGCAATCATAAGGGAGTGTCTGGAGGAAGAGACAGCAAGGTACATTATATTAACCTTTAGATAAAAAAATACACAAATGTTGAATGTCAACATATAAATTCCTTTCTTTTGTAACTGTACCACTGGCCACACTAAAATGTATTGATATCCTTTTAGGTCCCCTCTAAGCTATAAATTGACTTTAACAATTTGATCAGCTTTGTGACAATGACCATGAGTCAACATATTGTCTTAAAGCAATCTTTCCTGAATGTCCCTATTTATTTATATTTACTTTCTTGCGTGAGTTAATTGGCTTCTGGTTCCTATAATTTGTATAGGTTCTATTTTGTGTCATTAGACACAAGACAGGAAATGCAGGAATTCTCTGCACTATTTGGCATTTTCTGTCCTACTCCATGAGGTTTCACAATGACCTGTCACTGATAAATAGCACCATTTGATTCAGTTTATACTAAATCCATATCATAAAACAATGAAAAAAGATATTGGTTGACTCAATTATTTCTTTAGTTGGGTTTAGAAGTTTGATTTATGATAAAACATCATTTAAATTGAAAGCATCCCATCTTCATTTCTTTGTGTCTTCTCTCCCTTAATTTCCCCGTACTTCACAACTACTGGCAATTTGATGACAAAATTTGTGCATTTCACAAACTGCCATTTTGCTCTCTGCTTTTTCTTCCCTATTCTACTGAATTTAGAGTAACCAAAGAAGATGGAAAACAAATGTTTCTGCACTTTTTCTTTTCTCATTATAAAAAATATTAACTATTGTGTAAAAGTCACTTTTCTCCTCAAAATCCTAATATGCTGACTCTAGATGTACTGATCTCCCTAAAGCTTATATTTCTTACTCCTATCCATCATCTCATAAAGCTATTGTCTTGGTATCTAAAGTCACACACAGGAATCTAAGAATAGGGTTTTGTGAAATAGTAATTAATGTGTGTTTTTTACACTTGACAAATACTGGTATTTATACTTATTAAAGTTTGCTTTCTACTGATAATTACTTATTATAATAATAATATTTCTTTGCTGCATACTCTGCAACCACTAGCATTAGAGAAATACAAAAAGTTGGTAATTAGCGTTCCAATTGGTAATGAAAATATGAAAGTAACAAATATACAAATAGATGTAATGGTTATCACCGTTAGACTACAACTTTTCTGTAGTCTAATTCATATTTTTGGCTTCCTAGTGCAAACCAGTTTAAAACTGGAATGCTAAAATTTGGGGAGGTAGAAAAAGAGTACTCTCTAGCCCATATTATGTTGTCCGTCCTAAAGAATAGTTACTTTCAACCATTGTCTGTAACGCATCAGCATGAATTTTGAACTTGTAATTATCTCAATAGTACCAACACACTGAAGTTTTTAACAAAACAAACATATGGCTAATTTACTTTACTTTACACTGTATGTTGTTCATACCACTTAGAGTGGCATACAAGTTTCACAAAAATCAAATTACTGGCAGGATGTTGCTATTACAAAAACGGAAACCACTGGGCAAAGGCTTGGTGTACACAAATTTCTGCTTTGAAACCTTACATAATTCTCTCAGTGGTGGTCCAAACCTAAATCAGATCACATTATATAAGAGTAATTTTGTATTCTCTGTACTGGTTTCAAACTACCCACCATTATTTCATCAGCCAATAAGTGAATGAAAGTAACAAAATATACATGTTTATAAAATGAACAAGATTAGCAGGGTAATGTGATTGGTGAATGGTATTTGAAAACCACATGTATAAATCTTTAAGACCACATAACCAGAAATTGCTTAGCCACATTACCATTTCTCATTTTACCACAACTATGAAATCTCTACCAGCTGCCCCCTCACTATTTGCCTTAACCCTTTAGGGCTAGCAGATAGCTGGAGGAGATTTATTTCAAGAAAAACAGGAAAGCCATATACTTTCAGGGCATAAAAAAAGAAACATTTTCTCCTGTTCAGAGAAAAGTTGTAAGTCTTTTGCACTTGGCTCAAATCTGGAAGAAAATACACACGCACACATTCCCAAGCAAGCTTTTAACTGGAAGGTTAGTTTTTCTGCAATGTCTGAATTCTACCTGAATCACAGAAACATCAAACAGTCTACAGGCAGGCTTTAGAGATGTGGATAAAGTTGCAAGGCTATTAAAAAATGCTATGGGCTTTAGATTTTGACAAGGTTCAAAAGCTGATACTTTTATTTGAAAGTATAATTTTCAAAGGAGAAAAAGAGATGGCTACAAGAGTACAAACAATTTTATTTCTATTGAACCATTTTACTGAAAGATATTGGCTATATTTAAGAACAAGTATATCCATGACATGGTAAAAACATTCTTTTAAATAGTGCATAATTGCATGGCTACAAAAAAAATGAAGGGTAATTAAAACAGTGTATACTCTAGCCAATATCTTACATTAACATATTTGAACATCAGTTGTGAGATGATGGCCAAACAGTTTCCTTTCTTATGAGCTTCCTTTTCAACATATCCATTAGGGTCCAATTAAAGACTGGAGAAAAGGAACTGAGTTACTCTGCTTTTGTTCTTTATCTGAACAGACAGAGTGCAAAACATGTTGACTAAGGTATAGACCTAAAAAAGAATTCCTATCAACTTCTTCCCAGGTTGTGCAGTAAGATCCAGTTTTGTGCTTCATTATTCTCTGATTACTGTTGTTCCCTTAGGAAGAAAGGCAAGACTTTTTTATGCCTCTATGCAGCGCTAATAAATGATTGCACCCTACCTGGTACACACTATGAATGGAATTGCACTTAAAAGAATGATAAATTCTTAAAGGCCCAGGCTGTGCCAGAAGGCTTAACAGAAATGTACTGTATACATATTCCTCTATCCTCAAAGTTCATTAGCATAAAAACTGTTAAAAATCTTCCCCACCCCTTCTCACCTTCTAAGTTTTTACTGCCACAATGCTCTCTCTTTTCCCTGCTTCCTTCCTTGACCTGTAGCACATATCCCAGCCCTCTGAGCAGAAGTCATCTCTAGTAAATTGCTTCCCATGTAAGGGCCACTCGGGAAAGACTAGCAATGTGGAACGTCCATTCTCTCCTTTTCCCCACTTTGGAAAAATCTCTAAATTCCAGAGTTCTTCACTTCAGTGTACATGGTTCTTCTTACTCTAACTACTCACTTGCAAGAACTTAACCAGGAAACATCTCTCATTATATTTGAAATCCCCAGTCGTACCTAGCACATGACTACCATTTAAATCCCATTTGCTGGGGTCCAGGCCAGGTGGCTCATGACTATAATCCAAGCACGCAGGGAAGCCAAGGGGCATGGATTGCCTGACTTCCAGACCAGCCTGAGCAAGAGTGAGACCTTGTCTCTAAAAGTAGCTGGGCTTTGTGGGGGACACCTGTAGCCCCAGCTACTGGGGAGGCTGAAGCAAGATAATCACTTGAGCCCAAGAACTTGAGGTTGCTGTGAGCTATGACACAAAAGCAATCTCTATCAAGGGTGACTAAGTGAGACTCTGTCTCAAAATAAATAAATAAATAAATAAATAAATAAATAAATAAATAATAAAACCATTTGCTGATGGGAAGAAGTGCAATTTTTATTGGTTTTCTTATTTTTTTTATTTATTTATTTTAATTTTTTTGAGACAGAGCCTCAAGCTGTCACCCTGGATAGAGTGCCGTGACATCACAGCTCACAGCAATCTCCAATTCCAGGGCTCAAGCGAGTCTCTTGCCTCCATGTCCCAAGTTGCGGGACTACAGGCGCCCGCCACAACGCCCGGCCATTTTTTTGGTTGCAGCCGTCATTGTTGTTTGGCTGGCCCGGACTGGATTCAAACCCGCCAGCTCAGGTGTACGTGGCTGGCACCTTAGCCCGTTGAGCCACAGGCGCCGAGCCTTTATTGGTTTTCTTATTCAAGAAATACTTTTTCCAGGTCTTCATTTTCCCCATCCATATTAGCAAAAAAAGTATCACAATACACTCCCTTCTGGATGTGAAATGTTAGAACAGGTTAAAATCCTAAGGTACCAAAAATGTAATCCATGAGCTCAACACTGCAGGTATTTAAAAACATCATGGGGGTCTACATAAATATTGTTCTGTACATCAAACTGACAGTGGTGTCATCCACACCGACCTGTGTAGCAGCTTCTGACCCAGAATCCTGTCCCACTCTCTGATATCCCTGGGGAAAGACAACATTCACAAATGAATGAATAATTTTCCTATCCACCCCCAAAACACACACACAACGCCTAACAAAAAGTCAACCGAACGTTAAGACAAAGTACTATTAGGTCAACTCTTGAACTTGCACATTGATAGAGAAGAACAATGATCTCAAGAAACCAAAAATCAAGGTATTGTGATAAATTTGTTGTTGTTGTACATGTTCCTTTAATAATGCAAGGGTTTGTGCTAGTCAAACATGATGCAAGCAAGAGTGAGGAAAAGTAGACTAGGAACAGTTTTGATGAGTGCTTAGAAAAAAATCCTGAAACCAAGTTGAGTGGGCCCAGTTCAAACCCCTAAGGTCTAAGCTCAGCTGTTCCTCCTCAGCTAGTCAGCAGTCCTTTTATTTCTTTTTATTTACTTCCTATTGTGTTTCTTTGAGACAGAGCCTCAAGCTGTCTTCCTGGGTAGAGTGCGGTGACATCACAGCTCCAACTCCTGGGCTCAATCGATTCTCCTGCCTCTGCCTCCCAAGTAGCTGGGACTACAGGTGCCCGCCACGATGCCCGGCTGTCCTGTGGTTGCAGCCGTCACTGATTTTTGGTGGGCCAGGCTGGATTTGAACCAGCCATCTCAGGTGTATGTGGCTGGCACCTTAGCAGCTTGAGCTGCAGGTACCGAGCCCCTATTATGTTTCTTATAGTGATTTTTCTAGACAGGCCTTCTCCACATTCCCAAGCACAAAGGTGCTATTCTGTCTTCACAAACACCCCTAAGAGATATCTCACTTTCTAATCTTCTGAGAAGACTGAGGGGCATGAACTTCTGCATTCTTTCTCATCTCCATAGGAAAATATCTATCACCATATTTTCCCCAACTTTTGTGTAACCTCAAGAAACATGTACCCTTCTCCCTTTGTTAATCATCTCACCTTTGCTCTTGATCCTATCTTGTCCCATTTCCCTTAAAACCTGGCCCCATCATTTATTTCAGGCACCATTAGCTGGCGGTTTGAGATTAGCCCACTTAGCCCACACACTTGTATTTGTTCTGCAGGGTTTTTCTTTTTCCTTTCTGTGGTACTTTTAGATGGGAACACTTTTGACTTTGACTCATCCCTGGCTCTTTTCCACTATACTTCATTCACTGGCTTTAGTCAGTTACTTACCTGCGCAGACTCTGAAGACCTTTGAGCTTCTGACTCCTGCCTTACATCTTCAGGCCTTTTCACTAGCTCCTTTGCTTCTGAAAACCATTCTCAGATTCTCAGATTCTATGAATATAAGCTACCTCGTCTCTGGGCCTCTTAGCTTCTGTTTACATTCTCAGATTCTGCACATTCTAGAAATATTATTTGTCTCTTCTCAGGACCTGGCCATCCCCTGGGACTATTATCTGATTCCAACATTTCTTTGCACCACTTTATGTCCTCACTTTGTGGCATCCTCTCCTAATTCTGTACCAAGGAAACTCACACATGCACACAAGAATACATAAATGTATTTTATTCACATTCTAGAATTTACATATCAAAAATTAAATTCTAAAATTAACAATAACAAACAGTCATCACCTGAGTCTTCCACTTTACCAACTTCGAACAAATAATTTAACACCTGAGACTCCGTTTCTCCATTTGTTATACAAGTATTAATATCTTCTCTATCCACTCTACAGGGTTCTTTGATCAAAACAGAGAAATAATAAGAGATTCTACGATTTAATGTCAGCTATGAGCCAGGCTTTGTGTTGGGTGATTTACATGCATTATCTCCTTTGCTTCTCACAGTAATCTACTGAAGAATATGGCATTATCATCAACAGTTCCTAGGAATAAAACTGAACCTTACTGAGTAGCTGGCATGAGATTGCACAGTTAGAAAGTATAACTCACCTAAAAATATTTGTGTTAAAAGAAGAAAAAAAAAAGTCAAGCGCAGTGGCTCATGCCTGTAATCCCAGCACTCTGGGAAGCCCAGCCAGGTGGACCCATTTGAGTTGAGAATTTGGAGACCAGTCTAAGATCCCCGTCTCTAAAAAAAAGCCAGGCATTGTGGTAGGTGCCTGTAGTCCCAGCTACTTGGGAGGCTGAGGCAAGAGAATAGCTAGAGCCTGTGAATTTGAGGTTGCTGTGAGCTGTGACACCACAGCACTCTACCAAGGGCAACAAAATGAGAGTCTGTCTCAAAAAATATATATATTTGTGTTATTTCATTTAAGTCCTGGTTTTAAGATCAGTCCTATGTAGAAATAAATTAAAACAGCTACTAGCATATGTCTCGTAAAGTAATTTAATTTTATCTTGGTGCAAACCTTTATAGTACATAACTCAGTATTCTAAAACATATAGAACTTTTTACCTAGTCATGTGTCATCTTCTTACTCATTCACATTGGCCTGATCATTCCCAAGGGCAGACAGATCAAAGAGAACATCTCTTTTACCCGTAAGTACAGCCTCTTGCAAGTACAGTAGATGAATTACCAACTGAGATCAGTGTTCTTGCAATTTAACCACAGAGATATAAACTTCAATTTTTCTTTGTTCCTCTTTCAGTAAGGTCTAAGAATTACAACTGATAAGAAAATTGCAGTTATCTGACAATTCTGAATCACCTTAATTATGAACACCAGCCAGGACAGGAAACTTCCGAATGAAACTGCTGTGCTCATATATAGCTGCATTAACTGCAAAGGTCAACGTTGTTTTGCTATTTTCTAATTTTTCAAATATCCACACTGACAATTACAGAGAGAAGCACAAAAGATTTCCAACTAGAAATGAAGTAAGTCACCAAAATATGTAAGGCCTTCAGGTATTCTCAATGGCTATGTGATCAAGATTGACAAGGCAGATCTAAAGCATGAGCAAAGTGGCTCAATATCAACACTGCTAAGAAGACCTTCTGCTACAGTCTCTAAATCTGCTTCCATATTTTGTCCTGAGCTAGAAATCCCTCTAAATCAAGATCAAGATTTTCATTCTACATTGAAAGCCAAGGCTGAAAATGTAAACTCTCCCTAGACAGGGAACACATAACTTACCTTATTCACACTTAGATAAAAATGACTGATAATAGATCTTTCCCCGAAAACAAATTTTTTGAGGAAATGGAAAGTTTCAAGGACTGCCTTTATATCAGGTTTCTTATTTTCCAGTCTTGCCAAAAAATGATGGATATTTTCACTTGCATCCCAAGACTACCCAAACTTAGTGCTTGGCTACTTTAATAGGAAACCTCTGAAAGCTCCAAACATTAGGGAAAAGGTTGGTATCATGTAAAGATGCTTCTTGCTCCTAGTAACACATATATACTGCCACCATTCATTACTTTAATCCTGATCTTCTGTGATGTAGTGTCTTGTTTATGTTTCTGACTCTCTAATTAATGCTTAAAATTGTTTCCTAGGTTCTAATCTTATTGTTCATTCTGCTCTTCAATATTTGTAGGATATTAAATATCTGACCACCTGGTTGCCTAGTTTTCACCCCAGATCCTCTCTCCTGGCATTAATCTCCCCCTTGGATTTATTTCACAATCCTTCTCCAAACACACTTCGAGCCTAAATTAGAGCATCCCCACCATCCAAGCCTATTCCCAGTCTAATTCTCTAAGCTGCCTCAGGTATCCAACAAAAACGTGGCTCTTCCACTCTGAAAGAAATAGAGGCCCACGATAGGGCAAAGCGGTGGATGTGAATCTGAATGTGTTCTGTCTTGCTTAAAAATGAGTTTAATCATGATGGTGAAAAGGAGCAGGGAAGCAGGACTAAGCAGCAGTTCAGTGTGTGCAACCTGGAATCAATCCTGCTCTCAACTTCAAACTGTTCCCCTCACTAGTTTTATGACATTAGCCAAGTTCTTTAGCTACTTGGTGTTACCTTTTTGTTGTATAAAATGATAACAATACAATCAATCTCATAAAGCTATTTTGAACATCACCTATTGATTTTAAAACTATAATTAATTATCTAAATACAATTATGACTATAATTGTAGGCAAAGCATGTAAGAAGCACATCAGGGTGCTAAATAAATGTAAGGTATTAATATTACACAGTTAGGCTGTGGTGTGGCAAAGCTCTTTGATTTTGGTTGAGAAGAAAAATAAATCACAGTTCTAAGGAATAGTGAAAATGGTCTGATTTGGCATCCAGCTTGCTCTGAACGCCAGTGTTTCGATTGCAATTGAGGGCACCAAATATAAAAGGGTATCAACTACTGAGGCCAATGCCTCTGTAGTTGATTTCAGTACAATCATTTGAATCTCTTTATGTTTATTGAGATGTCTTTGCCTAGTTGTTAGAGATTATTTTATTTCCTTTCCATTCCTATCTTCTTTCTTTCATTCTAATGGTATTTTGCAAAGGGGCAGCTTTGCTTTAAAGGCCTAGTAATGTTATCATACCATTTTCCCAGAATAAAGAATATTTAGTGAGGGTTTTTTTTTTTTTCTTTTTAAAGAATACTGGGAGGTAAGCTCACATTATTTTTAATAATATTTGGTATGCAAGGGAATTCAGTAAGATGTATATTTTGCTTTTCAGGGAACAGAGAAGTCAGGTTTCAAAGGCCTCCATGAACTCACATATTTTGGCTGTTGAAATAAGCTCGAACAGTGAGACTAGCAGGGGGTCAGTGAAGAACAACACTCTTCTCATGCAGTCTGACCTTAGAAAAACAAACACAAATCAGCAGGCTTTCTGGGCCAATGACAATCTCTTTCATCTGGGCAACCTGACACACATGTATCTCTATAAACAGATTATCTTCCTGGGGAATATGAGTGCAGACTCAGCTAATAAATAAAAAGAAAACATTCTGACCAAAGGGCAACGTTCGGGCAAGAAGAGTCATGTGACCCTGATACTGTATTGACTAAAGAAAAACCAAAACAAAGCAAACAACAACAATGAAAAACAAGCTCAGTCTGGTAAAGGGCAAACCATTGACTGATTCAGAGTATTTAATACTTTCCTCATACCTGGATACAACCTCAAAGAATCAAGAAAGCACATATTCCATGAATGTTTTATTAGGACTTTTCAATTTCTAACAAAGCAGCCAGCCTAAACAGAAAATACAGGGATACACAATTAGAGACAAAGCGTCTCAAATTGAGCTAAAAGGTTAAACTTCTATAAAGTATAACTCTAGCTCCTATCAGTGACAAGTGCTTCAAGCAACTGTGGGTATTCAGCAAAGGACACATGGAGAGATCAAGAGAGGAAGGAACACAGACATTGTAATGTTCTTACCAATGACATACATTGCAGGAAGAAACCATGTCAGCAGTATTATCTTTTAACATGAAGGACAATGAGTTACCTAACAGCTGTTTCACATTTTTAAAGCCATTCCAATCTAAATGAAACATGCTTGATAAGAATTTGGAAAATAAACCTTCCCCAAACCCTGTTATAATGAGGCAAATACCATTAGAAACAAATTGGCTGTTTGAGGCTTGTTCCCACCTCTTGGAGATAGTAAAAGGCCCTGGAATCACAAACATTGATATCAATGAACTTTTGATCCCAAAACATCATGTGGAAGCTCAGCAGCTACTTTCACATTTCCCTTGCCATAACTATACAGAAGAAATATAATTTTTAGAATATCAAAATGCCTTAGTACATATTATAGAGTTAGTAGATGCCAAATTTCTGTCCTAAAAATGAAGGTGTTTTTATACTAGAGGCAAAAAAAAAAAAAAGAAAGAAAGAAAGAAAAGAAAAAAGGAGGGCTGAATTAATATGAACTTTTTAAATTTTTGGTAAAACACAGAACATGAGAGCTGCCCACTTAACTAACTTTTAAAAATACATTAGAGTTCTGCTAACTAATTTAAACACAATGTTGAACAGAAGATTCTTAGAATGTTCTCACCTTGCATGACTGAAACTCTATACCCATTGAACAGTAACTCCCCATTTCTTCCTCCCCTCAGTCCCTGGCAACCACCATTCTGTGTCTGAGTTTGAGTATTTTAGATACCTCACGTAAGTAGAATGAAATAGGATTAACTGTTCTATGACTGACATGTTTCACTTTACATAATACCCTCAAGATTCATCCATGTTGGAAGCCAAAGGTGGGGAGCTGAGCCACGAAAGAAGTTCGGCAAGCTGTGACCCCAAGGAAGAGCATTCAAGAAAACAAATTACAGGTACAAAGGCTATCAACTAGAGAACAGGAGACCCCTCCCCCAAGCAGAAGGCCCAACACATGTGCCAGCAAGCAGGGAAGAAAAGACCTCTCATTTTACCACGCTGGAGAGAGCTGCTAAACACCATGTCTCTTTCTCCAAGGAGGTCTTACTTATGACCCTAGACACCACCCTGCCAGGCATAAAATTGAACAGGTATTTTCCCCCACAAGTCCAAACTCCCAGTCCCCCCTCGCATGGTGGTCTTAAGTTTTGCCCCATGCAAAGCTCAAGTGTTTGGTCTTTTCCTGAGAGATCTAGGAAAAGTATGGACCGCCAACCAGCAGGACAGAATCTGTGACTAAAAGGGGAAAAAGAGGGTGTGGGAAGAAAGGGTCACTCAGCGAGAGGAGGACCAGTCCCCTGGTTATGACTATACCCTGCCAGTGGTGGTGTTGACCCTTGGTTCAGGCCGTGTCTGGCAGGGTGGGGTACAGAACCCCCAGCTCTGACAGCACCCACAGTGGGAGAGTGGTTACCCCACATGGAGTGAGTTTGGCAGTCAGGTCTGGTCCCCAGCCCCTGCTGGGCCCGCCAGCAAAAGCTTACCAGGCAAGGACTGAGACCTGAGGGCAAGGGTGTTTCCCTGACTCCAACAGAACCCTCAAGCAGAGGCTTGCTGGGTGTGAACCAATACCTGAGGGCAAGGGCGTGGTCCCCTGTCTCTAGCAGGGTGGTGAGCTGAGGCTTACCAAGTGAGGACTGAAACCTGTGGGCGGGGTCATGTGACCTGGCTCCAACTGGGCCTGTGAGCAGAGAAGCAGACAACAGTGTGAACTGAGTCTGGCAGGCAGGGGTGTGCATCCCTGGCTCCAACTGTATTGTTGGAGATCCTTGAATCCCTCCCTATTGACCACGGTTTGCGCTGCCTGAGACAATTTAATTGGAACTCTTGTCTGGGGCTATCCACTCAGGGACATTGAGGTTGGCCTTTGATGTCCTGCAATGGAATAGAACTGAAGGGTGGGGACTGGGCAACACAGCTGTTTGTATCTCTTCACAGCTGAGATTTAAACCTAATACTGTGGCTTCTTAAGATAGGATAGAGGTTGGCTGATATCAAACCAGAGCAAGATTGCTCTATCTCACCAAGTAGGTCCTCAGCATCTCCAGCCAAAACTCTGAAAGGGGCCTTTGTAGGGTTATAGGAGATAAGCCACAATCACAAAGCCTAGCACTTTGGCAAGGGGCTATCTCTATTACCTGGGAACCCCAAATTCAATCTCACCCTACCAATTCTAATAACCAAACAGTGGAAAATAAACATGGTACAGACCCAACAGAAGAACTCTGGCAACATGAATAACCAGAGTAGATCAACCTCCTTCCCCCGCAACAAATGACAAAGGAGATACAACTGAAGATGCCATGCATAGACAAATGGCTGCAATGTCAGGAATTGAATTTAGAACATGGGTGGCAAATAAGATAAATAGAATGGAAGAAAAGATAGAAATTGAATTTCAAAGAGTAGTTCTAAATTTGTCTCAAGAAATTAATGAATTCAAAGCCCAAGTCACCAAAGATATGGACATAATGAGAAAAGAGATAGCAGAGCTCAAGGAAATGAAAAAGTTAGTTGAGGAGCTCCAAAATACAGTAGAATCCCTCCCTAATAGCATTGACCAGGCAGAAGAAAGGGTCTCTGAAACTGAAGACAAAGCTTTTAAATGTTCTCCAAAACTCAAAGAGGCAGACAAATAGACAGCAAAAAATGATCATTCCCTGAGAGAGTTGTGGGATCACTCCAAAAGATTAAACATTTGTCTTATACGAATTCATGAAGGAGAAGAGGATGGTCCTAAAGGTACAGATGCTCTACTCCAACAGATTATGGAGGAGAATCTCCCAAGCATTGCAAGTGATACAGAATTTCAAATAGTAGACAGATTCAGAACCCCAGCAAGACTGAATCTAAATAAAGCATCTCCTAGACACACTGTGATTAACTTTGCCAAAGTTAAAACAAAGGAGAAAATTCTGCAAGCAGTCGGGTGTAAGAAAAGCATCACCTACAAAGAGAGAAATATCAGAATGACTGCAGATCTCTCAGCCAAAATGTTTCAAAAAGCCAGAAGAGGATGTTCGTTGACCTTCAATCTCCTAAAACAAAACAACTTCCAGCCCAGGACCCTGTATCCAGCTAAACTGAGTTTCATTTGTGATGGAGAAATCAAATGCTTTAATGACATACACCAGTTGAAGAAATTTGCCTTAATTAAACCTGCTCTGCAGGATATTCTCAGACCCATCCTCCACAATGACCAGCATAATGCTCTACCTCCAAAGCAAACTCACACAGAAATTTTCGAAAAAAAACCAAACTTCCACAGTGGTGAAAGGATAAAAATGTCCACTGGACATCTGAAAAACATGACACCCAAAACACAACCAGGCTTATCAATTCTCTAAATTAATAAGAATGGTTTAAATTGTCTCTTCAAAGAGGCACAGGCTGGCTGACTGGATACATAAACGCAGATCAGGGATCTGCTTTATAAGAGAATCTCATCTTAACTTTAAGGATAAAAATAGACCTAGGGTAAAGGGATTGACTTCTATAACACAGGCAAATGGGAACGAGAAAAAAGCAGGGGTTGCAATTTTACTTGCAGATACAATTGGCTTTATACCAAGAAAGATAAGGATGGTCACTACATATTTGTCAAGGAAAACACCCAACATGAAGAGATTTCAATAATTAACATTTATGCACCCTGCCAGAATGCCCCTCAATTCATAAAGCAAACCCTAATGGATATGAACAACTTGATATCTTCCTGCACTATAATGGTTAGAGATTTTAACACCCCTTTGACAGTTTTGGATAGATCCTCCAAGAAGAAACTAAACAAACAAATATTAGACTTAAACCTGACCCTAGAACAAATGGACTTTATAGATCTTTACAGAACATTTCATCCTAGTAAAACTGAATATATATTGTTCTCATCAGCCCATGGATCATCCTCCAAAATAGATCATATCCTAGGACACA
>CAUYRH010080910.1:0-56128 GCA_963574655.1 Perodicticus potto
TGGCAGGCGCCTGTAGTCCCAGCTACTTGGGAGGCGGAGGCAGGAGACTCGCTTGAGCCCAGGAATTGGAGGTTGCTGTGAGCTGTGATGCCACGGCACTCTATCCAGGGTGACAGCTTGAGGCTCTGTCTCAAAAAAAAAAAGTGGTGCTGGAGGCATGAAAAGATAAGAGAGGGGGATTACTTGCATTTGTATTAGATCCTTTGGCAAAGAGAAGGAGAATGCTTTTAAATATACCACTCCCTGGGCCGTGACAGCTCAGTGGAGAAAGCCTCTGCTCCTGCCTTCCTTTCTCTGTTGGGGAGGCCCATGGGACCCTGTTTTTCCTGGGCTACTTCCCTGTCCCACAAGTGGGAGTTTGCCTCTCAAGTTGCTTTCTCCAAGATCATGTAACTGGCCAAACCTGGGCTCTCTCCTCACAGACCTAGGGAAGGTGTTAACAAAACAAAGGTTTTCCTGACTTTCCCTGGACAGCAGGGACTGAATGGGGAAGAGACACCTGACTATTGACCAGGCTTCTACAGCAGAAGAAAGAAGCCCACTCTGGTTAGAATTCCGCCTGCCCATTCACTTCTCCTATAAATATGAAATGAGTATCAAGCACTTCAGAGCCTACCCAAGAAACAGCAGTGGGGGCTGTAGCCCTAGTAACCAGGAAGACACTGCTTCTGCTGGCCAGCATCCTGAGCAACCAGCAGGTGGCAGAGTCTGTTCACCAGGGAGGAGGATGGTGCCATTCAACCCAGAGCAATTCTGATCTTTCCAGGATCATTCAGGTTACTGGAGGGGGGACCCGGTCTCTCAGGGGCATTTGGTGACAGTAGGGCTCACCTTGGGTGAAACAGACCATACACTCTGTCTTGCCTTGTCTTCATTAAGATACATATTAAAGCATACATCATTCTATTTTTAAAACAAAACTAAGAGGTTTAGTGATGTATTCTTTGCCTGGCATTACCCCAGCTTCTTGATGGGTCATTTCTTTGCTTCCTAATGCTTTTTAAAACCATTTTCTTAACAATAGAAAACGAAACACAAAAATCCTTTGATAAGCAAAGTTCTTGCCTTTGGCTCCAACCTGGTTTCTCGGTTAACAGTCAATTCCCTGCCCACCTCAGGTACCCCAACCTGTCCTCTTAGGCACTTGGCCTGTCACTGGCAACCCTGCTAGCAGTGAGACACCAAGAAGGGCTGTTTTCAACCCCAGATTAGCTCCGGTCCTCCACCAGGAAGCAGACCCCAGAGCCTTTTGGGGTTGGGGCCTAGAAACCAGGGAGCTTCTCTGGGTTGTGCCTGGTCCTTTGTGGAGCTGTTGTGTTCTAGGCTTCCCAAGGCTCTGAATGGCCCCCTAAGTGCAGCTTGATTCAAGATAGATACCCATTGGCCTTTTCAGGCTGAAATCTTATCCCTAACAACCAAACATGCTTTACCACTGGGGGCTATCCAAAGACATCTCCAGGCAAATACCTTGGACAACTCAGCTGAACCATATGCCCAGACCTTGGCACTATATCTCCAGGGGCTGTAGACAGAGACACAGAAAGGGTCCAAGCTTCACTAGGAAGCCCAGCTCTGTCATCTCATGCCTTCTCAAAGTTTGCCTGCCCATCATTCCTCAGAGTAGCCTTTGTGACTTCGGCTCTGATAAAGATGGTCCCTGTTGCATATGTCCACTCACTTGTAGAAGGCTTGGTTCTCAATTCCACATTTCCAGAGGTGCTTACAGGCTTCTGGAGTTGGAGCAAAATAAGTGAGAATAATTTTCTTTTCCTGCAGAAAATTCCACATAGAAATGGCTGAGTGTGGATGGAGAAGTGAAGGGTTAAGTAGCCCAGGACCCTGACCCCTGAGCTATTAGAGGGCCCTGGCAGCTGGTTAGTTGGGAGGGAACGCCTGTAGGACCCTCTGCAGTAGAGATTGGTTCCCCTCACACATGGCAAGTTCAATCAGTAAGTCTCAGCTGGGATAAATTGAACCAGGAGAGCCCTCGGTGAGAAAGAGGCACTCAAATCTGGAATTTCCATATGGAAGAAAAAGAATCTTATTTGTATTTCCTGGAGGTAGGGATCTCTTGGGTGGAAGCTCTGGGTGTCATCAGCATCCCCAAGGAAGTCCTATGCTCCAGGGTCTTTTCATCCCTTTGTACCTCACGTCTAGGTCTTGACTTCAGTCTTAGCTTAGTATGCAGGTGGCTTAGCTCCATCTGGATCCCTTAGACTTGGCCTTGGCTACCAGGAACCATCCCATTCCCCAGCCCTCCCTGAGGAGAAAGAAACTAGCACTCACCTCTTTCTGACTTACGTATAAATAGAAAGTCTTTCCTTCAAATTTCAGCTTGGTTACCTCATTCCTAGAAGCACAAAGAGAGTGCCTGTCACCTCATGTGGGCTACATGTTCACAGCCAAGCCTTGTAGATGCACAGCCCACCCCGACTCGAAGGGGCTCCAGGCACAGACACAATTTTAGCCAAAATTAGAACTGAAACAAGACAGCAGCGCAGTGGCCTTGGAGAACAGTTGTTGGAACAATTCAATCCACAGTTTTCTGCTCAATCACACTATAATAATAGGGTGATAGGATTTCGGACTCATCAACAGTGGCTGTAAAAGGGAAACATTTCTGTGGAAAGTGAGTCTAGGTGGAGTGTGGGTCATTTCAGGATTAGGTTCATAACACCGGTGCATTAACTGGATGGAACCATCAAACATAAGATGCCACAGGTAGCTGATGAGGCCAAAGTTCAAGATATAGCAAATAATGAAAAACAATGCAACCAGGTTCTGAGGGAGTTGAGTCTTTCAGGTGACTGTGCCACGGGATGGAAAATGCAGTTTAATGCAGACAAATGTCAAGACAGTCTCAGGGAGGGGGCAGGGCAACATACCAAAGAGAGAGAACAAATTACATGGAACAGTCATGCAGCGTACTGACCAGGAAAGGGGCTTAGGGGTTATTGTAGAAAAATCCTTGAAGCCACCAGCCCAGTGAATGGCTGCAGTAAAAGAGGCAAACAGGATACTGGGGTATGTCACCCATGGGACAGACACAAATCAGAAGAAGTGACATGGTTACTATACATGGCACGGCCTAGACCTCATCTCCATATACTGCTTCTCAGCCTTGGTTACATTTGCAAAATGAAAAAAATACTAAGGTCTTAGGTGTATGTCCCTGAGAGCCAGAGCTCGGCCTCAGCATCAGTTGCTTCTCACTTCCCTTCCATTTATCCAGCACAGCTGCCCTCTGGAGCTTCAGGGCCTTTTCCACATCACTGGAAGCCTTATTTTTCTACCCAACAGGGCCCCCCCGCCCCCAAGGAGGACTGATCGTGCACATCTGCCTCCACTTGGCTTCTTTCTCTTTGTAACTTCTAGGGACATTTACTTAATATCCCAGGAAGTTACCGTAGGAAGGTAGCGAGAACCACGTACCTGATTTACTGCTGGGCATAACTCAGGGGACAGGAGAATCACCTGTTCTCTATGATCCTGGAAATCATGGCTGGGTCAGGATGAGGGCTCACATCTGACCACCAGTTCTGAGCTAATACAAGCCACATGGTATTCCTTTCCTGTCTGATTCCCTCTTATTTTCCCCGGCAACAAATCAATCATCAATCTCTCGTTCACATGCAGAAAACAATAAACGTCAATTGGTTAATATATACACAAGCATGCCTGGATCATCTAGGCTCCAACAAGCAAGGTAGGAAAGTAAAAAGCTTTCTTTTGGAAGTGAGATTGGGTTTGTATCTATCATTACAAACTCAAGACGGGGTGAAGAGGGAACTTCCTGAGGAACTGGCACATGTGGAAAGAAATGGGTCTGGGGGAGCTTCTGGAGGGGTAGGGACACTTAGAGATCACAAGTGTCTAACAGGTGCATCCTACTTGTTTGCAGATAAACTGGCCCCCTGACAGGGACCTTGTAAGACAGCCACCCCGGTCAGCATGTGGCCCAAGATCTGGGCCCTCTAGGGAACATCAAGTAGCCTGGACATCCAGGCAGCAAATGCTCCACACTAGGAGGTCTATGGCCTGATCCTGCTTGTTGTCTTTTTCTGGAAAAGGTTTTGTTAGACGAGATCCTCACCCAGAGAGTACAATGAAGTGGGCCAATGTAAAGAAGCCCCGGAAGCAGGTGTGTTGGGGGGTCTAGTAGTAACTTGAGGGCAGTAGGCTGCCTGTGACATGCTGCTGTCCTGGGGAATGGGACCTGGTCCTGCATGTCTGAGGAGCAGTTTTCCCCAGCACTCTGTTTGGTCCTCATTGCCACCCTTCCCAAGAGCAATATGGGTTGAAAAGGTGGTTTCTGTCCACAAGCTCAGTGGGGGAGCTAAGGAGGGCGTAGGAGGATAGCTGCCCTGCAGCACCCCTGGAAGAAAGCTTAGTAGAAAGCAACTCTGCACTCAGATTCCTCATCAGCTGTTTTGGAGAAGGCAAAGGAACCAAGACAGGGAGCAGGCTTCTCCTGCTGAGACCAACGGAAACCACTTATCTAAGCCCATGGGAGGAGCTGGCCAACTTAGACTTGGCAGTCTAAGGTCCAAGAGGGTACAGAAATCATAGGGGCTTAGTAAAACATGCAAAATTTTCTGATGTTTGCTTGGATTGGCCAGCAATAGAATCTCCAGGATAGCCAAATGTCAATCAACAAACCAGAGCCATGCAGCAGAACAGACCTCAAAAGCAAAGACTGAGCAAGAGAGGAAGCAGTTCAGCACAGCTGTAGCTGAGGCAGTGGCTCTTGCCTGTTAGGAGCAGGAGTGGAGCGGGGAGGGAAGGAAGAGTGGGGATATGACTCCTGGTATCTGAGGACACTTAAGCCCTAAAGAGGAACAGGAGTGAGACACCAGTGTCTGAACTCTTGCAGACAAAATGGCCACAGTGGGAGCTGGTCTGAAGAGGGTGTTATGCCAGAGTTAACAGGGTGACATATCTGTCCTAGGGGTCACTGTCTGTGAGCTCTTCCCTTGTAAACAGAGTAGGTTAAGGGTTCTGGGCCATCTACAGAGATACTCCAGAACAACCTGCTCGAGAGGGCTAGCTGTGGCCCTCTGCAGGGGGTGGGAAGGTGGGATGGGGTGGACCCTGGATGCAGTTCTCTTGGGAACTTGGCTTCTCTAAAACTACCCCAGGCCTCTAACCCTCTGCAGAAATCAAATCTCCATACCCTTTCTCTCTTTAGAGAGGCTGTTGGCTCTCAGGGACACCCCTTTGGAAGAACAGGAAGGATCCCCAGGAAAAGACCACTCCCTTTGTCAGTTACCATTATCAACATAAGGCTTTGGAGAGGACTCCGAACCATAATTGCCCAATCACAGACAAAGGACGCAGAAACCATAGCCCCCTCCCCAGTTAGTGAAATATAAAGAGCCTGTTTGGAAAGTGAAAACACTCACCATTTAATGAAGTGGACCCTCTTGTTTCCTTGAAGAACAACAAACCCAAAAGGAGTGAAGGCCAAAAATGCAGCATTTCCTGACACATCCTGCAACACAGGAAGATGTCTCACTGGGAGGACACAGGCACAGAGGGGAAAGGGTGAGCAGCAGTTCATAGGTGATGCAGGGCTAATACCTGGCAGTGGGTCACAGAGGGAAGAGCACACCCTTTGGAATCGCAAGATCACAGTTTCGTGACTATTGGCAAGTGACAAATGGAGCCTCAGTTTCCTTCTCTGTAAGTTGTAGATTATAATGACACTAACCTTAGAAAGTTATTGTGAACATCCAGAGAGAATGGTGAAACCTCATGCATTGCTGATGTGACTGCAAAATGGTATAGTCACTTTAATTAAAGCATTTGGAAGTTCTTCAGGTTGTTTAAACACAGTGTTACCACATGACCCCAAAATTCCACTCCGAGGCATATACCTGACAGAATTAAAAATATATGTCCACCCAGAAAATAATATATGATTTTTTTTTCTTTTTTTTGAGATAAGAGTCTCACTCTGTTGCCCTGGAGTTGAGTGCTGTGGCATCATAGCTCACAGCAACCTCAAGCTTCTGGGCTCAAGTGCTCTCCTTGGGACTACAGGTGCCAGCCACAACACTCGGCTAGTTTTTAGTAGAGATGGGCTCTTGTTGCTCAGGCTGGTCTCAAACTCCTGAGCTTAGGCAATCCAGCCTCCTTGGCCTCCCAGAGTGCTAGGATTACAGCCATGCCTGGCCACTAATATATGAGTGTTAATACATTATTGTTAGTTGTAGCACTATTCTAATAGCTAAACAGTGGAAACAATCCAATCCATTCTCCAGTGGAAAATCTCCATCTGTTGATACATAAATTGAACAGGTAATATATTATGGTACAATGGAATAGTATTCAGCTGTAAAAAGAAAGGAAATACTGATACATGCTACAACATGCATTAATGATGAAAACATTACACCAAGTAACAAAAGCCATTTATAAAAGACCATACTTTGTAGTCGTTTAACTCTGTGAATATACTAAACAACTGAATTGCATACTTTCAAAGGGTAAGTTTTGTAGTATGTGAATAATACAGGGTGTCCATAAATTTTATGGGTGTCCATAAAATAGCCAACTATTTTAAATTGCACACAAACTTTATGGACACCCTGTATATAAAAAAGCTGTTTTTAAAGAGAGAGGCAGTTATCATTATCATGATGGTCCTATGACACCAGGACCCTCAGAAAAGTTTAGCTGAAGAAAAGATAAGCAATTGCATGAGTGGAACAGTTGCTACTGGCCCTGAGGTGTCTGAATCAATAATAAGGCCAATGTCACCATCAGTCTGTAAACACTAGGCTTGATGTTCTATTGAGCAAAGTGGACAGAAAGCGCAGTAGAAGCAACAGATCATGAACCCCTCATGTGGGAAAATGAGCTCTATGAGGACTAGAATGGTGCAAGGATTGTGCTCTGGGAGGGGCTTCCTTCCCAGTAGGGTGTCAGGTGAGAATCTGCTGTCAGGCTGCACGCACAACAATGGAGAGGGTGTCAGTGTGTTGAGGTGGCCAGACAATTACGCCATGATGGTGGTCAGACTTGCCTGCAGCAGAACCTTTTGGGCCATGGCCCCGGTGGTACCCCAGAGTCAGGGTCAGACACCTGGCATGAGGTGCACAAGTGGTGGCCATGGCTATTGGACCAGATCACCTGAGGGTGGCCTATCTCAGTCTCTCCAGCTTCAGGGTTTGCCTCGTTGGCACAGAATTTTTTTATTGGTCCTAAGAACAGTGTGGCCTCTGCAGGGCTTTATAAGCCTTACTTCAAGGAAAAATGTAGTTTTGCCTTAAAACTGCCTTTCAGAGTCAAGGTTATAAGTGTGAGGATCTGGGTCCAGGGAACAAAGTATGTGTTTTACCGACATTTCCAATTAATATATCATTATTGTTGTTATTGTCCTTTCTTAAGGGCCTATCATGAGCCAGGCACTTAGCCGCAAACATGATGTGATTCACCTCATGGGCACAACAAAAAGCTGTTTAAAAATAACTGGAATGTAGACACTGAAGGCCAGGGCTGGATTTCCTCCTGCCTGTCCTGTCACCAGTGCCTGGTGGTGTTTATAAATATCTGAGCACCTGGCACTGCACACAAACACCGTTCCTGCCAGGAGGCACCGGGGCTGTCTGGCAGAGGTGGGTGAGGGAGGCGGACACTGGGAGCCTGTTGCTCACTGTACAGGCAGGGCCCAAGGAAGTCCTGAGACTAGGCTGAGAAAGAGACTGGAGGGGAGACCCGATTGTCCGCAGCGGTGTAGAAGAGGAAATATGGATCAGATGAAGGTGTAAGACAATGAGGCGGAGCAGAGAGGCCAGTCAGGTTGTGGTGGGGGAAATACATATGTGCGCAAACTCAAAAGGGGAAGGCAAAGGTGGCGCAAATGCAGGGAAGGTGTTTCATGAGGCTTGCTGGGATAAAGGTAAGGCCTAGAAAGAGCAGGGACTGGAGGGATGGAAATGAAAGGCTGGGCCTGCAGGAGGGTAGTGGACAGTGTGACACAACAGGGACAGAGCAGGGAAGGGAGGTGAAGAGGTGAGGGGTGGCAGGAGTTAGGGGAGGGACAGGATGGGGGCGAGGGATGGCAGGGAAGGGCCCACCCAGCTTCTTCCCACTTGGCTCATGTGGGCAGTGAGGGGCAGGAGAGCACCCCCACTAGAACGACCGTGCTCACACTGTGGGTCAAACCCCTCAGTCCAGGTCTGGCTTTGCCACTCATTGTATGACTACGGCCAGGTCCCCTAATTCTTCCGTGTTTCAGCTCCTCACTGTAAAATTAGGGTTGATGATATTAGCTACCTTATAGGTTATGCTACAGGGCACCCCACAAATGCTAGAGGCAGTGTTGTTAATATTACAGCTGCTGCTAGTTGAGTTTGTTGAATTTAATATAAATTCTTTAAAAAAAAACCAAAACCTAACATTTTACTATTTTTCCTGATTTTGACAGACTTAAATGTTGCTAGTTAGGAAATAGGTGGGGGAAGTTACGACAAAAACCAGACTGGTTTCAACAGGCAGAGAACTGGGAATAAACCCCGATGGGATGCCACATCATTCCAATAAGTAACAGTAACACGTGGACTGATATCAATCCGGTCTCTCACTTGAGGGGAGCAATTCTCCAAACTGCTTCCAATGCAACAGATAGAGATGAATGCGCTGCCCAATCACAGGGGCCAGGGCGGCTGGAATGTTTGCTTCTAGTCTCTGGCACGGGCTCAGCAACCAGAGAGGAGATAGACTTGAATTACAGCAGAAATCTTACATCAGTGCCAGCATGAAAATACAGAACACACCCACACCTTCCAGGGAACTTCTCCAGTTTCTTCTAAGTGTCCTCCTTACCCTTGGGGGTTGTATTCAAAATAACAAGTTGAATGACAAAAAGAAGAGGGGAAGAGGAGAAGAAAAGTGTCACAGACATGGTCACCTTTTCCTCAGATCTTCTGTCTTACCAAGCTGTAGTCAGTCTCCCCCCCATCCTCTTCCCATACCCATGAAATCAGGGCTCACGGGACTAAGGCATTAAGGGAGCTGGGAGGTGGAATAAAAACTCCGGTGTTAGGCCGAGCACAGTCGCTCGCCTGTAACCCTAGCACTCGGGGAGGCTGAGGTGGAAGGATCCCTCAGAAGTTCAAGACCAGTCTGTGTAAGAGCAAGACCCCCTCTCTACTAAAAACAAAAAAGAAAAACTGAGGCAGGAGGATAGCTTGAGTCCAAGAGTTGGAGGTTGCAGTGAGCTATGATGCCATGGCACTCTACCCAGGATGACAGCTTCAAACTCTGTCTCAAAAAACAAACAAACAAACTCAGGTGTTGACAGCTACGCAGTAGACATCGCCAGCCCCGCTTTGCATTAGATGACAGTCAAAAGAATCTAGTTTACTTCTAAAGTTGTGAAATCAAAAATTTATTTTCAATTTCTCATCGTTGTGGAAAGAGCTTTAGTCTTAGTTGAGGACCCCAGCTTTGCTTCTTATTTGCTCTGTGACTTACTTTTAATCTCCTCAAACCTCAATTCTCATTTGCAAAATGAGGACAGTAACACAGGGTGGACATAAAGTTTTTGTGCCATTTAAAATAGTTTAATATAGTAAATTCCACACGAACTTTATGAACACCCTACATATACCTCTAGAAATACCACTTCGGTCTGATTTTAGGGAGATGGCCCAAATATCTTACTGCTAGGACACTGTCACAGTGTTTTTCTTAGAGAGGAGATGAGTTTTCATTCCTTATCACTCATTCATATGTTCATATGGACCCTCCTGTAAAAGGTGATTTGCATCAATTCAACACGCAAAGCTTCACCTTAAGATCATCACTCTACCCAGAAAAGTATTTTGGGGGCTGTCCCGGTGGCTCAAGCCTGTAATCCTAGCACTCTGGGAGGCCGAAGCGAAAGGATCCCTTGAGCTCAGGAGTTCGAGACTGGTCTGTGTAAGAGTGAGACCCCTATCTCTCCTAAAAATAAAAAATTAGCTGGGCATTGTGCAGGCACCTGTAGTCCCAGGTGCTTGGGAGGCTGAGGCAGGAGGATCACTTGAGCCCAGGATTTTGAAGTTGCTGTGAGCTAGGCTGACACCACAGTACCCTAGCCTGGGCAACAGAGTAAGACTGTGTCTCTAAAAAAAAAAAAAATGAAAAGATTTTTAGAAATAAGAGTACTTAGTCATTCTTAGAAGTTTTAATATCTGGCCACCTTTGTCTAGTCCTCACAACTTTTACCTCCAGCTACAACAAAGTAGACTCTTATCTCCTGCCACCCCGCAGGACATCCTGGGTGTGACTGAGTCAGGACCAGGCATTCTTGGTTGTTAGGTCTCTGGGGTCATTCTGTCCCTTCTCTGGGACATGACTCAGACTAATTCAATCTTGGTGAATAAAGCCTCTATTATTCTTTAAAAACTTGAGGGCAGCAGATGATTTCACATGCTCTTTTGAACACTTATGGCCATTTCTGAAAGAGTTCACAGTTGGAAACTTTAAGTCAGTCATGAAAATCCCCTAGTTCCCATATACTCTACTTAAATTTGGCCACGGAAAGCTAGAATGGCAGTAAAGAGGGGGTGGCGGCACCCTCTAAGAGGCCTGGCGTCACCCATGACAGCTCAGAAATAGAATTCTTGGTAGAAGTTTGCCATCTGAGTGGCTTTGTTCAAATTCTTCATGTCAGCAGTAAGTCTGACACTTTCCCTGCAGTGCACAATCACGAGGGGCCACCGAGGACAGGAGAGTCACCACTGACCCTGTTCTGTTTTTGTGAAGTCAGGGGTAACTGGTCAAGGTAGGAGAAGGGGTTTTTCTTTAGAGAGGAAGCTAGGTTGGCTGGATTATGAAAGTAATGATCCTATTTTAGGGGCAGAGGAATAAATGGTATTAATTTTTCTTCTGTGGTTGATCTAACCTAGATCCTGCAGAAATCAATTTTCTCCTGATCTATACAGAATAGACATAAAGACACTGGTGAACTTCCATTAAATTTTTATATGATGATTTCAGTAATCTTGTAGGTCTTTGTCCTCTCTGTAACAGAACTGGCAGTGAGTTGTACTTGGTTCCTAAGTAAATGCCATCTCTACAGAAGGAAGACCATGAGCGATGACGATTTAAAAGACAACTCCCAGCTCAAGTCTCAGTACTCTCCTTCCCAGTAACTTTGGGGGACTTCTTATCCCCTCTCATCCTGTCATGTTTGCATCTTCAGAGGCCCAGTGTTTTATCTTAAATTCAAGATAAAAATATCTTCTCGGCAGTGATAGTGTAAAGATTAAATGAGATAATGTATGCATGTGCCTGGCACCTTCAAGGCTTACGACAGAAAGGCTGAGTATCTGTGACAAAGCCTGGTATCTGGGTATCTGTGATGAACCTGAACAGGGCAGCTCCACCAGTCGGGTCCAGAAGGCCACAGTATGGGGGACACCCAGGCAAACTGTCAGTCTCAGGCCACATGGATGGAACAAGATGGCAGCTCCTAAGGTTGAAGAGGTGCCAGGTGCCAGAAATGGGCTGCCAGGGGTTTGTTCCATTCTCCTCCAGCAGCTGTGAGGCTTGGGCTGCTGACAGCTTCATTAGGGGCTCAGGGTTGAGGCAGACAGTGTGGGACAACCTTGCACAAGTTCAGAGCTTGGGTTTTACCGCAGACCTCCCAGCTAATGGAGCTCTCCAGCTGTTTCAACCCAGGGTTTGTAGGATTTCCTTTTCCTAGTCCCAGGGCCAGACAAGGACATTCTGGGCAGAGAGAAACCATCAGTGTGCACAGGAAGAACAGCAGCTTCTTAATCAGTGCAGGGGACAGAGCCCAGCTGAAGTGTTTTTCTGCTCTCATTTAATTATCAAAATGATTCCTCTTCTTCTGTCCTCCCCAGGGCTGCATGCCCCAGATTCCCTGGGCCCAGTAATTGCCTCTCTGTTAATAGAAATCATCAGTATTTATTACATGGAGCAGGCCAGCTTATTTCAGTTCTTCTTGTAGCAACATTAAGGGGAGTGCTTGGTAGCTTATCACTAAAGTGACTCTACTTAATGACAAGAGTAAAGGCTCCCAGACTGTTTTCTCTTTGCTTGGGAGGACTGAGGAGACCATGAGCCAGAGCCTAATGGGAGGACCTGAGGGATGTGAGTAGGAGTTTCAGGAGGGGCCCTGCCATGGCCTGAGGGAGCAAGAGGAAGAGGCCAGGGACAAGGGCCCATGGGTGAGCACCCCCACCTTCCCAGAGGGAGTCTCCAGGGGCGGCTTCTGTCCTGTAGATGGTAAATGGCAATGGTCAGCGACTTGCATTCAAACTCTTTTTTTTTTTTTTCCGGAGACAAAGTCTCATTCTGTCCCCCTGGGTAGAAGGCTGTGGCGTCATCGTAGCTTGCTGGAACCTCAAACTCTTGGGCTCAAGCAGTCTTCCTGCCTCAGCGTCCTGAGCAGGGACTGCAGGCACCCACCACAATGCCTGGCTAGTTTTTCTATTTTTTTTGGAGACTATGTCGCCCGTGGTAGAGTACTGTGGTGTCATAGCTCACAGCAACCTCAAACTCTTGAGCTTAAGCAAGTCTCTTGCCTCAGCCTCCCGAGTAGCTGGGACTATAGGTGCCTGCCACAATGCCCAGCTACTTTTGTTGTTGTTTGTTTGTTTGTTTAGCAGGCCCAGGTCGGGTTCAAACCCACCAGCCCTGGTGTATGTGGCCGGCACCCTAACCACCGAGCTACAGATGCTGAGCCAGTTTTTCTATTTTCAGTAGAGATGGGGTCTCCCTCTTGCTTAGGCTGATCTCAAACTCCTGAGGTCAAGCAGTCCACCCTGCCTCGGCCTCCCAGAGTGCTAGGATTATAGGTATGAGACACTGAGCCTGGCCAAGTTCAAACTCTTGCTGTACTACCCAGGGCCTTGTGAACTTTGGCTTCCCAGACCTTCTTGTCCATAAAAAAAGGGGAATAGTATCCACTCCCAAGACCTGGCATGAGGGCTAAATGAGAAAATAATGTGAAGATTCCCTTGGGCTCTCCATGAACACCTCCTTCTTTCTCTCTTCCTTTTTCCCTCAGGAGGTAAGGCTGGGATATTTGGGATTGGGCAGCACGTAGTGCCTGGTATGAATTCTGCTTCATCCCTGCAGACCTACAGCTTCTCTGTGTCCAGTGATAAACAAAATCATCAAAGACAAGGTTGTGCCAGGAGCCTCATGTCATGGGCCATGTGGATTTGGGCTGGAAATCAGATTGGCTGCCACAATATTCCAGATGCCCATGGAAATAGTGGAAATCCCCAGTCACCTCCCTGTGTTATGTTCAAGCTCCCAGTCAGCCCACCTCTGTCAACCCTGCCCAGGGACCCGTCTCTGGCCTCGAGGGGACTAGGCAAGTTTGGGGTCAAGTGCAGAGCTGACCTGGCACCTTCTGCTAACCACATCTATCTCTAGTCAACTATGTCTTAAAAGGTCCTGGAGTTCAGGGAGCACAGGTGTTGAACACCTACGGTTTACTTCCACACAGATGAAGAAAGTGGAGCTCAGAGAAGCCTCCGAAGGCCCCAGGGGGCAGGACGAAAGGACTGTGGCCTAGGACCAACTGCTCCAAAGCTCTTTGCTCCTGTGTAGGGCCCATGCACACTGTACCTGAGCAACTTATGGAGGGGTTTATATTACATCTGTTATGCAGAGGACATTATTTAGGAAGTTTTGCTAACGTGTCAATACCTGTATATTAATTCTTTGCTATAAGGCCTGAATGTGTTTTCTGATAACATGGGAATGAGAACATAGGGGTTACTGGCAGCAGACTATGCTAGTGGGTAGGCAACTGTGAGGTGGAGAAGATGACCAGAATTTCTGAGTGCCAGCATGTTCTCAAGGTTCATGTTAAATCCTAAGTAAGAACAAATCACTGTCACCTCCCTGAGGGGATGAAGAAAAAACACCGTTTTGCCCCTATGACACAATGCTCATTTGTTTCTATTGTTTGTTATGAGCTAGATTGTATCCTCCCCAGAAATTCACATGTTGTTGTCCTAACCCGAGTACTTCAGAATGTGACTGTATTTGGAAACAGGATCTTTACAGAAGGAATGAAGTTCAACTGAGGTCCTTGGGGTGGGCCTTAATCCAATATAACTGGTGTCCTTATAAGCAGAGGAAATTAGGACACAGACGGATATAGAGGGAAGACGCAGGGAGAAGACGGCCATCGCACACCAAGGAGAGGCTCCTGGAACAGACCCTTCTCTCAGAGCTCTCCGGAGGAACCGACCCCGCCGACATCTTGACCTCCACCCACTGACTTCCAGAACTGTGAGACAATAAACTTCTGTTGTTTAAGCCGCCCTGTCTTCAATACTTCATTACAGCAGCCCTAGCAGCCCTCAGAAACTAATATACTATTCATTTAATTTTTGCTTGAAACTTACAGTGTCCCCTCTCCTGTCAGGAAGAAAATGTTGACGTCTTCCTGGTCCCAGCTGATAATGTCTCCTTCGGATCAGTTTGACAATTGGTTTTACTAGTGGTACTGGAACCTCTCCAGTAACAGAAAGGGGAAGGCAGAAATGTAGAGAAGCTGAGGCAGAGACCAGGAGTGTCAAAGCAACAGGGATAGGAATTGAAGTAGAGGGACACAGCCACAGAGAGAGAGACAGGAAGAGGACATGGGCCGCCACTGCCCTCAAGGGTGACTGTTCCACCATGTTCATCTCAGAAATGCCAGACACACGTGAGTAATTATACAGGTCTTCTCTGGGCACAGCCTCCCTGGCTGTTGCAATCCATCCCTCACAGGCACATAATAGAGTTAAATGTGACTCCACTGCGGTTCTGTGCAGTGACTTATGCCACTGCAGTCAATAAAATCCACTCTCGGAAAGAAACTAGATTACGGGTCAGGGAAGCTGGGGAGTTGCTGAGCCACCTCTGATCTTTCCCTGTGGGGAGCCTTCCCCATTCCTCCTCTCTTCATTTCTACCAGATTACCCACTGCTGCCTAAGGGGGGCCCTGGTTTTGGATTTGTTATTTAGATTGACTTTGCCTCAGATCCTTTAACATTGATGTGGCACCACAAAATTACGCAACATGGAATCCAGAGGAGTTTTCACACTGGGACTTTTTCTCTGGCATCTGTCACTGCAGGGGCCAGTTCTGCAGACACGGAAGGGTGCCTGTGGGTGCAGGCATGCGGCCTCTTGCTCCTGTTGCCCTCTAGAAGAGGTGGCTGGTGCAGTCTCTGACCATGGGGACTCTTACCTTACATGGGTGAGGATCTACTCCATAGGTTTCCAAGGTCTGCGCTTTCCTTAAGAAGTTCAACTCTGATGTTGCTGGTGTTTGACCACTGGAATAAAGAAAATGACATGATGTCAGGGATTTCTGTTCCTCACAGGTTCCCCTGAGGTAACAGATCTATTAAGAAGTGCTGGGCAGCACCTGTGGCTCAATGAGTAGGGCGCTGGCCCCACATACCGAGGGTGGCAGGTTCGAAACTGGTCCTGGCCAAACTACAGCAAAAAAATAGGTAGGCGTTGTGGCAGGCAGCTGTAGTCCCAGCTACTCGGGAGGCTGAGGCAAGAGAGTTGCCTGAGCCCAAGAGCTGGAGGTTGCTGTGAGCTGTGACACCATGGCACTCTACCGAGGGCAACAAAGTAAGACTCTGTCTCTAAAAAAAAGAAGAAGAAGAAGAAAAAAGAAGTGCTCAGGGGGAAGCCACACAGCTCAATTTTTCCATAGAGCGCGTTTCCTGCTTGGTTCTAGGACCAACTTCAGAGACTCCTGCCCATCAAAAACTCCAATGTCTTCAGAGTGAAGCAGGCTGTGTGCAGACTCACTGGACTGTGTGGACAATAGGGAGTGGTGGGGACTGTGGCAAACTGGAGAGTGTTCTTCCGACCTAATGAGCACGGCTGCTCCTTAGTTCTCAGATTTCTGTCATATGAGAATGCAGGGCCCAGCATTGCTAGATGTTGTTTTTTTAAAAATCAGAAATACTGACTCTTACATGGCACTTCACAATTTTAAATACTATGGGGACAAACACCCCATCCCTTACATCTGTAGGCTGGATACAGGCCATAGGTTTCTCATCTGTGATCTGATCTGGACTAAAATACAAAGAAGGGGGGGTTCTGTGTAACTTGCTGGTGCCACCCAGTTCTCTCCCTTTAACAAAGGGAAACATGAGAATGTAGGTGAGGAGAAACAGTAGGAGACAGACTGAGCCCCCACACTCCACACCCACTCTGTCTGTCCACAGGGTGATGACAAAGAAAAGGATACAAACTCAAAGGGAAGAAAGCAGCCCTGGCTCCAAGCCATCTTTAGAAGGCTGCCTGTAGTCTCACTTCCTTCCTGCTGCCTCTTCAGCAGTGTGCTGATGAGCTAGATGAGAACCAGTGGTGGTGTCACCAGTGGCCTCTCTCATGGCTCCGTGCCCCCCCCCAAGCAGATGCACTTCTACAGATAGTGGTGTTGTGAATGCAGACATCTGTGTCCACCAGCATGTCTAAGGCACAGGAAGGGGTTGGGAACATGCCTGTACAGCAGGCAAAGGGCTGGGCCCCAGAGGTGGCTAGAGCTCTGCTGTCCGTTCCAGGGAGCTTCCTCATTCTCTGTCTACAAGGTGGCAGGCCCTGGGGACTCCATTCACCCCTACAGTCTGCCCACACCTCCAGGCTCTCAAAGTGGGCTTTCATGTACTGGGGATCCCCTGCCTGGAACTAGGTTTCTAGAGGACTATCTCCACTATTCTGACATCCAAAATCCTTCAGGAAGTTCCAGTATGTCCCTGATCTTTTCTTTGAAGGAACCAATATTCTGAGCCTTGCCACGAGAGGTCGCTGTTTCCCCAACAGAGGGGCTCAGTGCTGGGGAAGGTTGCACCTGCTTAGGGAAGAGGGTGGGAAGCATCCATTCCTCTGGAAGCGCCAGGAACAGTTCCTGCCACACACATGGGCAGGGGGTCTGTTTACAAAGGCTAAGGAGGCCTTGGGTTTTTACTTGCTGGTAAAATTGTTGAGTGAAGGGCTTTGAGGGGAGAGGTCAGAGAAGGAACCAATTTAAGCTTAGTACTAGCATTAGAAATCTGCCTCCCCACTTCTCCTGCCAGGAATATTCCTTCCTCAGAAGAATAGATATGCAAACATTTTTAAAAACTTTATAGAAATTGTGATGTTTTAAAATGATGATATGTTTTATTTTATAACATTGCATTCATTATACATACCTTTTTTCTTCATAGTTTGTCAGTTTGGGGAGTCAGGAACCCCTTCCCCCTTTATAAAATTAACTAAAGTGCCACAAGATAGGAACTGTGGTAGGGGCCAGAACTCTGCATAGGTAAAACACACAGATGGTGCCAAAAAAAGTATGTGCATTTTAAGTAAGGAAGACATTGTATTACATTTGTAACACTCAATATATACTACAACAAAAGATGAATACAAGTAACATGTCTTGTAATTGCAGAAGTCAAACATGACTTAAGTATTAGAAATTTAATACAGCTTTGTCCTTTCTTAAAATGCATATACATTTTTCAGCACCCTCTACATATACAACGAGCCATTGGTCCCCAGCTTGCCTTCCTATGATGGCTACTTAGGAGTCACATCACTGATGGTCATGATGATTCTTAGCTTTCATCATTGCTCCCATCACCCGTGTGAAACTCAAGGCTAGCTTTTGAGATATCTCCCAGGGGATCAGCAGACCCTCCCAGACCAGTTGCACATACCAAGGAACTGACTCAGCTGGTCTTGTGACCCCTATCCAAGAACTGACTCTGCAGAGGAAGGCAATTTCTACACCCCCATGGTTCCACCCTAAACTCGGCCCATCAGCAGACCCAACTGCCTAGCTCTTTACCTACCAAACTACTTTTAAAAACCCTTCCTCCCAAATTCTCAGGGAGACAGATTTGACAACATCCTCCATTTCCTGACATGGCATATGCAATAACAAACTCTTTATTAACCCCTGCAATCTCAGCATATTGGTTTTGTCTTGAACAGTGGGCAATGAACCTGGTGAGGCGGGAATAGTCTGTGCTCCAGTGTGTCCCACCAAGTGGAGCCTAAACACCCTACTGCTGTTTTCTAGAACCATCTCTATAGAAAATCCTACTTCATACAGGTAAAAGGCTTTACTGCTGCAGTTTCTTAGGATCCTGCATATTCTGAGCAAACTGAGAGATGCTGGGGAAGAGAAGGCTTCACACTCAAAGCCACTTCCCCTCTACCTTCCTTGGTGCAAGGTTGGGGACTCCAGGCAGGGTGAGTGTGGTTGAGTTAGACAGTACTGAAGACACAGCCCCAAACCAAAATACTCTCAGGGCACCCCCAGCATTCGTGACTCAGCCCAGTGGTAAGAAGCCATCTATTACATCGTCACAGACCCTTTTTCACATCCCCACTCAACCTCTTCTTTTTCTTTCATCTTTTTTCTCACTTACTATTTCTTTTGTTTTTAACTTTTCCTTTTTCCCAGTTCATGCTTCTTTCCTCTGTGTCTTCATTAAATATCTTGGTGGAATAGGCACTCTCTATTTCCCCAACTTCTCTCTTGCTTTTAAGCCTCAGCCTAAACCATTCTACTGGGAGAGTGAGCCTCCGGGGCTTGGGGCTATGCTGTCAGTGGATCATTAAACATGGTACATCCCAGTGTCAGGAAGGCTGGGGGAGCAGGCACCACTCTGTGTCAGCAAATGATCTATGACAGCAAAGGACATAGCACAGAGCCTGCGTGCTCAGGCTGTGGGAGCGTCACAGTGTCCTGGGCCTGAAGGAGTGTCACGCACCTGAGTTCTGTCTTGTGAATCTCAGCGATTTTCCTTTCCAGCTTCTCTGAATGTTTGGGGAAAAACTGGAACTTGGAGCTGTAGCCTTCAGGGTGCTTCCCTGAGTCATAATCCCCAATCTCCGCTTTCAAAAGGAAGGCAGAAGAGAACAATTGTGAAAACAGGTAAATCATCACTGGCAAAGCAAGAAGAGATCAGCACACAGAGCAACAGCTAAAGCGCACAGCAGAGTCATAAAGAACAGTGGACCCTGAGCAGGGCTGAGGGTGGGCAGGGGGCAGCCCCTGCAGGAATGTATCCACCCATGTCTTCCCACGTGTACACACTGGGGTGACATTTAAGTCTCTGCAGAGAGACAGTGGAGCTGATGCTGTGTTCTAGGTTGCCACAAGTAAATCTGCAATAAAAGAGCAAAAGCCTGCACCAGTCCTCATCCATTCAGCCAGGAGAAGAAGGCTCGGAGCAATGCTCTTTGTGGCAGCAAAGGAAACAGCGAGCTTGGTCAGGAAAACAGAACCTCTTGGGCCTGAACCAAATCAAAAGTCTAAACCTCATTTTAAGGATTTTAGCGAGGACACAGCAAATTGATGAATTAAGCCATGAGCCAAATTCAGAACTCAACCCTCAATGAATAAATTTGAATAAAAGTTCATTAAAGGCTGACCAGTTGCCAGCCTCCTCTGAAAGGCCTGCAGAGCAGGAAGGCTGGCTGTAACCACAAAGTGTCATTGAGTTCAAAGGCTGATTTCTCAACTCCCTGCCAGGTGTGGGGCTTTCTCCTCCAGCCATTCACAGAGAAAGTTCATCTCTAAACCTGATGAGATCTAAGATTAGTGAGCTTTGGGAGGACAGAAGACCCCTGGTGCTTTCCACACCCAGGTCGGAATCCAGCTTCCTCCCAGGAAGAACTCCACAGGGAACATGGTGGGTATGATAAAGGGAAGGCGGAGGGCCTGGCGTTCTTTCCCGGTGAGAGCCTGAACCACTCAGATGAAAAGTCTTGAGGGAGGAGTAAGTATAAAGAGGAAAACACACCCTCCTTTCCCAGCCGAATATTATATTTGGGGCTTACGCTTTTTCACTACAAATCTACTAACTGTACCTTCCAAATTACTTGGAAATTTCTATTGTTTAGCAAGAGACTACAGGCTTCCCCATGAAGTACAGGGTGACCTTGAGCCTCAGAGCCATTTATTATGATTTGATTTAAAAAGCCTCAAGTGGAAAACATCAACATGGGACATCAAGCAATTCTTTGAAGAAAAAGAGATGATTGTCAGGGTAAAACTGAAGGAATGGCTAGAGTTTAAAACTTCACTTAGGTCAGGCCAGGCTTTCTGTTTAAAAATGAAAGGGGCATTTTTTAGGTACTTTAAAATTAGCAAGGACCCAAGAGACTTCCCATTTAGATGATTTTTAAAACTGAAACTTCAAAACTCAAAGTGGCAATGGGTTGACTTTTACATTCTTTTTTTTTTTCATTAAATCATAGCTGTGTACATTAATGCAATTATGGGGTACAATGTGTTGGTTTTATATACCATTTGAAATATTTTCATCAAACTGGTTAACATAGCCTTCACCACACTTTCTTAGTTATTGTGTTAAGACATTCATAGTCTACACTTAGTAAATTTAACATGTACCCTTGTAAAATGCACACCGTAGGTGTGGTCCTACCAATTACCCTCCCTCTCCCCATCTCCCCCCTCCCCTCCCCTCCCTGACTTTTACATTCTTTTTTTTTTTTTGTAGAGACAAGAGTCTCACTTTATCATCCTTGGTAGAGTGCCGTGGCATCACACAGCTCACAGCAGCCTCCAACTCCTGGGCTTAGGCAATTCTCTTACCTCAGCCTCCCGAGTAGCTGGGACTACAGGCACCCGCCACAACACCAGGCTATTTTTCTGTTTTGCAGTTCAGCCGAGGCTGGGTTTGAACCCGCCACACCTTTGGTATATGGGGCCGACACCCTACTTGATGAGTCACAGGCGCCACCTGACTTTTACATTCTTTTTTTTTTTTGACTTTTACATTCTTAATGGCTCTGTGATATGTAGTATTTCTCTTGCCTGAAGGACCTTAGTTTTCTACTGGGAGCATTTTCCAGGTTCTCATCACAAAGTTGCTTCTGGGAGTTCATATATTTCCAATTAAGAGTTCAGATTCTTTAATGGAAACATCATGATTTTAGTGCAATGGCAGTAATGGTAGTGTCAGGACTAAAGACTAAGAGAAACCTAGGAAGTGGCACTTCCGTGTCTCCTGCATTTCAGGAGAAGAGGACATATGTGAAGGGCACATCTCTCGCCCACTTTTTTGCACAAAATGCCAGTCTGGGGGCTTGATGCCTGTAGCTCAGTGGTTAGGGCACTGGCCACATACACTGAGGCAGGCGGTTCGAACCTGCCCCGGGCCTGCTAAGCAACAATGACAACTGCAACAAAAAAATAGCCAGGTGTTGTGGTGGGCACCTGTAGTCCAAGAGACTCGCTTAAGCCCAAGAGTTTGAGGTTGCTGTGAGCTATGAAGCCACAGCACTCTACCCAAGGAGACACAGTGAGACTTTGTCTCAAAAAAAAAAAAAAAAAAAAGCCAGTCTGCGTATCACTAGGTAAGACTCAACTCTTATTAGCATGTTAGGAATGTGCTTGTCACTTGGATACATTTTCAACTTTAAGCACTCTGAAATAGATTCCAGAATTAAAAGATGCTTCTTATCTTAGGGATTACATAAGAGGATAGAAAAAAAAATTAATGCAATTTCTCTCCAAAGTCTCAGTACCTTTTATTAACCAAGGGCACAGGGAAAAATCCCCAAAACAGAGTCAGAAGGACTTGAAGGTATGGGTGGTAAGACCTAAGGTGCAGTTTAGGATTGAGTGTTCTGGGTTTTCTGGCTCTCGGAGATCTAAGCACAATCCTCTAACTTGAATTCTGCTTCAAGTTAGATACTGTTTAGATCTAAGAAGTAGTCATCTGTGGTAACTGAAATCATGTAATCAGTATTTAGCATGAAAAGCAAATTTATTCTGTCAAAAGTCATTACCTTGAAGGATATAAGCTGCTAACAAGGCAGCATCAGATGTTTTACAGAGGAGGCGGCCATGGTAGAGATCTCTTTTGATCTGTAGGAAGACTAAATACCTGGAGAGAAAACAGAGAATGAATTATGAAGGTTTTCTTTGATTGCTTTAAAGACATAAATATGTAATGTAAGTTTATCAAAATATTTGTCAGGATACTTTTACTACATTAAAAAAAAAAACACCTCAAAACATACCATAGAACAAATACATTTTCCATTTTTCCCTCGAGACTCTTTCAAGTTCTTTGCCTTGAACTGACTTGAGTTTCAATTCAAAACATGTCAGTCTCCTTCTGTAGCTCAAAACAGAAATGACTGTTCCCTGGTAAAAGCACTGGAAGGAAAGCACTCACCTTACTCCTAGGCTGGGCCTTGGAAGGAACCAGCGCCAGTCAATCTGTGCCAAAAAAGAAAACTGTGCCATCAGATACGGGCAAACTGGGCCTCTCCCTACATTGGGCTTTTGGCTGATCTACTTCTTTTAAGAAATAGAATGATGGGTGAAGGAACTAGTCCAAGGCTTGTGAAGAGAACCTGTCCATATGTGGAAAGAGCCTGCAATTATCGGCAGGGGTCAACCAGACCCCTCTGAATTTGAATATAATGTAGGGAGAGGCACTAGTGAAGGAAGCACAAAAATTAAGCAGAAACCTGTGCCCAGCATCTCTTCAAATGTACAAAGCTTCCAGCTAATAGTAGGATATCAAGAATAAGAGCTAGTGGTAGGGCTGGGCACAGTGGCTCATGCCTGTAATCCTAGCACTCTGGGAGGCCGAGGTGAATGGACTGCCTGAGCTCATGGGTTCAAGACCAGCCTGAGCAACAGTGAGACCCCATCTCTAAAAAGAAATAGCCAGGTGTTGTGGCAGGTATCTGTAGTTCCAGCTACTCCGGAGGCTGAGACAAGAGAATCCCTTGAGCCCAAGAGTTTGAGGTTACCCTGAGCTATGACGCCACAGCACTCTACTGAGGGCAATAAAGTGAGACTCTATCTCAAACACAAAAACAAAAGAAAAAAGAGCTTATAGTAGCTGACATGTACCGAGCACTCACTATCTGCCTAGCTCAGGTGTTACCTTTACATGTAATATCTAAGAGGTGGCGCCTATGGCTCAGTGGGTAGGGCGCCGGCCCCATACGCCTAGGGTGGTGGGTTCGGACCCGGCCTCAGCCAAACTGCAACAACTACATGTAATATCTAATTTAATTCTCACCTAACACTTTGAGATAGATACTATTATTGTTTCCATTTTTACAGATAAAGAAACTGAGGCTTTAATGATTTTTATCATGGATATACAACTAAATGTCAGAGCCAGGATTCAAGTTCAGGAATGTTAGACCCCCAAACCTGGTTCTTAATCACCAAGTAATACCGCCTTCCTTGCACTATTAACTGCTTTGTAGGTTCACAAGTAGTTGGATAGAGCCAGTCACAGTGGAATGAAATTGAAGACTTTCCATTTTAAAATGTCTTTGCAAGGAGTGTGGTCTTTGATGCTTAAAGTCTTGTAGGTCTTCTAAGAAGAGCAGTTTTGTGAGATTATGAGGAACATCAAACCTTTCAGAGGGTCACCTGCCACAATTGCTCCTCGGCCAGGGAGCATATGATGGTTTAAATGGTTTAAACCATATGATGGTTTATGATGTGATGGTTTAAAAATATGTCCTCAAATGCTTTGATACTCATTTCATGAAGTAGAGCTTAATTCCCTCCCTTTGCGTGTGGCTGAGGCTTAGTGATTCACTTCTAAGAATAGAATAAAGCAGAAGTGACAGTGTCTGACTTCTGAGACCAGGTCATAAAGTCATTAACAACTTCCTTCTTGTTCTCTTTCTTTTGGATCACATACTCTGCTTGAGGTTGATTAAGCAGCCCTCTAGCAAGGTCCATGAGGTGAGGAACTGAGGCCTCTTGCCAATAGCCAGCAAGGAACCGAGGCTTCCTGCCAATAGCCACTTGAGTACACCATCTTGGAAGTGAATCCTCCAGCCCCAGTCAAGCTTTCAGATGACTGCAGCCCAAGGCAACCCCCTGACTGTAAGCTCACAATTCACCCTGAGCCAGAACATCCAGCTAAGATGCTCCTCAATTTCTCACCCACAGAAACTCTGAGATAAGAAACACTTCTGCTAGTGGGACTGCAAACTAATACAATCTTTTTTGGAAGGAAGATGGAGACTCCTCAAAGAACTCAAATTAGACATCCCATCTGATCCTGCAATTCCATTATTAGCCATCTACCCAGAAGAAAAAAAATCATGTTATCACAAGGACTTTTGCACTAGACTGTTTATTGAAGACTGTTTATTGTTTAGTAAGTATCGCAAGAATGGAGAAGCAAGAATCCAATGTACTCAATTCTAATATGAAGGAGGTAGATGATTTAATACAAGGTTGGGGGTAGGGGAAGGGGTAGGGGGTAGGGGAAGGAGGGATGGGGAGAGGGTGGAGGGACAATGGAGGTTGTGTATGGCACACCTCTTTGGGCAGGACACAATCACAAGTGGGACTTTACCTAACAAACGCAACCAATGTAACCTACATCTTTGTACCCTCAATAAATCCCAAATAATAAAAAAGAAAAGAAAAAGAAATACTTGTTATTTTAAGCTAATTTTTGTGGCATTTTGTTAGACAGCCATAGATAACTATAACTTCATTCCTAGGAAAATAATGAAAATGTAGTAAAATTCTCTTAAATTCTACCAGGCTAAAACAAAAGAAACTGGCCCCTCTCTGGACAACTGGAGGTTTCCATTGCTTCTGTTTTCTTGCTTCTCCATTCTTGCGATACTTTACTAAGCAGAATGTGTTCCGACTGGAACCAAGTAAACACAAAAGATGTAAGTCTCCATCTTTTTTAATGGCTGAATGGTATTCCATGGTATACATGTACCACATCTTGTTAATCCATTCCTGGTTTGGTGGCATTTAGGCTGTTTCCATGTTTTGGTGATTGTAAATTGAGCTTCAATTGAGCTTTTCTTTCAGACTAAAGAATAAAAACAGAGGAATCCATGTCTACGTGATTGTGTAAAAATGCACATGAGTAAGAGGCTCGTTGACAGTGTGGTGTCTAGGAGGGGGTAGAGCCTTGGGCTTGAAAATTCAAGTAAAAATGAAGGTGCAGTCAAGTTTCTTCTTTTCCCAGGCCTTCCTACTCAGAGTATAGATCACATATCAGAGGTTGCAGCATCACTTGGGAGCTTACTGGAGACCCTGAATATTATGCCCATCCTATACCTATACCTTTTAACAAGATTTCCAGGTGATCTGTACAAGAGATTAAGTTTAAAAAGCACTGATCTAAAATTCAAAAGCATCCTTGTACTCACACCAGGGTAGACTGCCTTCCTCAAACCAAAGGGAAGGTGACTAGTTTAGTCTGGAAATTACTAAGACCCTTCCTCCCTACTCTGTCCCAGTGTTTGCTAAGAAAAACTGAAGGAAAAAAGACGTCGTGTGGAGGCAATAATTAAGACGGATCTACCAAATCAAGCTTGTCTTTGCTCTGCTCCCCACGGTGAAATGCCACACGGTGTGTGGGAGAGTGAGCGAGTGTGCGTCTGCTTCTCACTGCTCCAGCTCCCACCTTCTGCAGGCTCTGGCAGGATGTCACTGCAAACCTTTTTGCCCCTTCAGTGATCACTCCCTGGGTCTAGATTCCTGCATCACTCCTTCCATGATAGTCTGTGTCCAAAATTCAGAACAGCACATAATACAGGAAATATTTCAAAGGGAGAGCACAGCTCTGGGCAGTGATTCTCCAGCTGGCAGAGAGGTGAACATCTCCTGGGGGGAGCACGTCAGAATCTGTATGAGAGTGGGCACTCCTATGCTCCGAACATTTCTCTCTGCAGCGTCTGATTTGCTTGCCCCACTCCACCCACCCAAGAGGACACGCCCCTCCTCACATTGAGAACCAGTCTTTACAAGGCATCATTATTGATGGGTATGGAACAGGTGTCTCAGGCGTTCTGGAATGGAAACAAGGCTTTCCACTGCTGTGGCTCCCTCTAGGTTTGGTGACAAAACAGCTACAGGAAGGTCAAAGGTAAGGTCCTGGGGGCATTCTCAGGCAATGTCATAACTGGGTAAGGGGGGGCATAGCCTTAAAAAACAAGTCATAGTCTTTAGAGGACAAGAAGAAGTGCGCTCATGAAAGAATCACCCCACAGCTTCAGGGCAGAGAGTGGTACTAGGCTTCCCTAGCCTTTCATGCCACAGTGGCTCCTATTCAGCTTTGTGTATAAGGAGTTCACCACTCAGGGTGGCGCCTGTGGCTCAGTGAGCAGGGCACCGGCCCCATAAACCGAGGGTGGCGGGTTCAAACCAAGCCCAGGTCAAACTGCAACAACAAAAAAAACAGCTGGGTGTTGTGGCGGGCACCTGTAGTCCCAGGTACTCGGGAGGCTGAGGCAATAGAATCACCTAAACCCAAGAGCTGGAGGTTGCTGTGAGCTGTGATGCCACAACACTCTACCGAGGGTCACAAAGTGAGACTCTGTCTCTTAAACAAACAAACAAAAAGGAGGGCACCAGTGACTTGGTATTGGTCATGAAAATATATCCCACCTGACTCATTATATCTTTAGACCATTCCCAAGAGACCCTGGCTTGTTCTCCTGTGCCACACATGGGCCTAAGGAAGACTTAGGAGCCTTGAGACTTATCTTGTGACTTGAGGTACCGCACCACAACCATTGTGTGTTGCTGGGTGTGGAAGCAGCCTGCTGGGTATCCCATATTGAACCTCAGAGCAGAAGGTACAGAGCCTAATCCCTCAATTTCATAATCAAGGAACTAGAAATCCGGAGACACAAAGTGATCTGTGGTGGCGCCCATTGCTCAGTGCAAGGCTGGCGGGTTCGAACCTGGTCCAGGCCAGCTAAAACAACAATGACAACAAGAACAACAACAACAAAAATAGTAGGGTGTTGTGGTGGGCACTTGTAGTCCCAGCTACTTGGGAGGCTGAGGCAAAAGAATCGCTTAAACCCAAGAGTTTGAGGTTGCTGTGAGCTGTGACACCACGGTACTCTATCTAGGGCGACAGCTTGAGACTGTCTCAAATTAATTAACTAATTAATTAATTAAATAAAGTGATCTGTCTAAGGGGACACACTGATCAGAATCCAGGCCTCCTGACTCTGGCCTCAGTGCTTTTTCTAGTCCCATGGTAATTCAGTTAGTTGTCAGAGTAGAAAGAAAGGGGTCCTAAACTAAGTCAGGAGACCTCTGTCATCAGAGAGAAATTCTCACTGGAATCAAAGAAGAAATCAGGTTTAGAACAGATTTAAGATAATAAGGTTGCTCTTGAGGAAAAAAAATTTTTTTTGAGACAGAGCCACCCAGGCTTGTCACCCAGGTTAGACTCACAGCAACTTCAAATACCTGGGCTCAAGCAATCTTTCTGTTTCAGCCTCCCAAGTAGCTGTGACTACTGGTGTCTGCCACAATGCCCGGCTATTTTTCTGGTTTTAGTAGAGATGGGGGTCTCACTCTTGCTCAGGCTGGTCTTGAACTCTTGTGCTCAAGTGATCTCCTTGCCTCAGCCTCCCAGAGTGCTAAGGATTACAGGTGTGAGCTACTGCGCCCAGCTAAGGGAATCTATTTTTTAAACTTTATCTTTCTTTTTAAAAAATTTAAAAATTGTTATGGATAAAAAATAGTTGTACATATGTATAGGGTACACGTGATTTTTGTTTTCTTTTTTGCAGTTTTTGGCCGGGGCAGGGTTTCAACCCGCCACCTCCGGCTTGTGGCCGGTGCCCTACTCCTTTGAGCCACAGGCGCCGCCCGTGTGATGTTTTGATACAGTGTGTGATGACCAAATCAGGATAATGGGGGTATCCATCACCTCAAGAATTTATTTCTTTGTGTTAGGAACATTCTAATTCTACTCTTTCAGTTATTTTAAAATAATAAACTGTTCTTCACTATAGTCACCTGTTGTGCTTTTGTCTGCTAGATCTTATTCTATATAACCATATTTTTTTATTTTTTAGCCATCTCTCTTTATTCCCTTCTTTCTGACCCTTCCCAGTCTCTGGTAACCGTCATCATATTCTCTATCTCCATGAGTTCAACTTATTTTTTTTACCTCCCACATATGAGTGAGAACTGAGATATTTGTCTTTCTTGTGCCCTACTTATTTCACTTAACATAATATCCTTCAATTCTACTCATGTTATTGCAAATGACAGAATTTCATTCTTTTTTTATGGCTGAATAAGATTCCAGTGCACCGCACTTTCTTTATTCATTAACCCACGGATACTTATGTTGATTCCATATCTTGATTATTGCCAACAGTGCTGCAATAAACATGGGAGGGCAGATATTCCTTCAAGATACTGATTTCCTTTCGTTTGGACATGTACCCAGCAGCAGGATTGCTGGTAGTTCCAGTTTCAGTTTTGTGAGGAACCTCCTTACTATTCTCCATAGTGGCTGCAGTAATTCACATTCCCACCAATGGTATATGGGGGTTCTTTTCCTCTTTTTCCACATACGCACTAGAATCCCTTACTGCCTTTGGATAAAAGTTTCTTTAACTGGTGTGAGATGATGTTTTGTTGCAAGTTTGATTTGGATTTCTCTGAAGATTAGTGATGTTGAGTTTTTCATATACCTGTTGGGCATTTTTATGTCTTCTTCTTTTTTTTTGTCTTTGAGACAGAGTCTCACTATGTCATCCTGGGTAGTGTACCATGGTGTCACAGCTCACAGCAACCTCAATCTCTTGGGCTTAAGAGATTCTCTTGCCTCAGCCTCCCAAGTAGCTGGGACTACAGGTACCCACCACAATGCCCATCTATTTTTTGGTTGTAGTTGTCAGGCCCGGGCTGGATTTGAACCTGCCAGCTCTGGTATATGTGGCTGGCACCCTAGCCACTGAGCTACAGGCGCAGAGCCTATATGTCTTCTTTTGAGAAATGTCTATTCAGATCTTTTGCTCCCACCACTTTTTTTTTTTTGATACAAGGTCTTGCTCTGTTATACAGGCTACAGTCCAGTGGTTATCATCACAGCTCACAGCAGCCTCAAACTCCTCTGCTCAAGTGATCTTCCTGCTCAGCCTTCTGAGTAGCTGGAACTACAGGTGCCCACCATTATGTTCAGCTAATCTTTCTATGCTCTGTAGAGATGAGGTCTCACTGTGCTGCATAGGCTGGTCTCCAGCTCCTGGGCTCAAGCAATCCTCCCACCTCAATCTCCTAAAGTGTTGTGATTATAGGCATAAGCCACTGTGCCAACCATTTTTAATAGGATTATTTTGTCCTATTGAATTTTTTGAACTCCATATATGTATATTCTGGTCATTAATCCCTTGTCACATCCATAGTTTGCAAATATTTTCTCCCATTCTCTGAGTTGTCTCTTCACTTTGTTGATTGTTTCCTTTTCTTTTTTAAGTTGATGTAATCCCATTTGTTCATGTTTTGTTTGGTTGTTTATGCTTTTGAGGTCTTAAGAAATTTTTTCCCAGACAAATATCCTAGAGTATTTCCCTGATGTTTTCTTCTAGTAATTTTATAATTTCAGGTCTTTTATTTAAGTCTTTAATCCATTTGGATATTTGTATATGCAAAGAGAGAAAAGTCTAGTTTCATTCTTCTGTACATGGTTATCCAGTTTTCTCAGCACCATTTGTTAAAAAGCTTGTCTTTTACCCAATGTATATTCTTGGCAACTTTGTCAGAAATGAGTTGATTGTAAATGAGTAGATTTATTTTTGGTTCTCTATTCTGTTCTATTTGTCTTTTTTTAAATGCCAGAACCATCCTGTTTTGGTTACTATAGCTTTGTAGTATAAGTTTTGAAGTCAGGAAATGTGATTTCTCCAGCTGTATTCTTTTTTTTTTTTTTTTTGAGACAGAGTCTCATTATGTCACCCTCGGTAGAGTGCTATGGTATTACAGCTCACAGCAATCTCCAACTCTTGGGCTTAAGTGATTCTCTTGCCTCAGCTTCCCAAGTAGCTGGGACTACAGGTGCCCGCCACAATGCCCAGCTATTTTGTTGAGTTGTTTAGCTGGCCTGGGCCAGGTTCGAACCTGCCACATTCAGTGTATGTGGCTGGTGCCGTAACCACTGTGCTACCAATACTGAGCCTCCAGCTGTATTCTTTTTGCTTAGGATTTCTTTGGCTATTCTGGGTCTTTTGTGGTTCCACATAAATTTTAGGATTATAATTATTATTATTTTGAGACAGAGTCTATGTCACCCTGGGTAGAGTGCCGTGGCATCACAGCTCACAGCAACCTCCAACTCCTGGGCTTAACTCTTGCCTCAGCCTCCCAAGTAGCTGGGACTACAGGTGCCTGCACAACGCCTGGCTATTTTTTGGTTGCAGTTGTCATTGTTGTTTCGGCAGGCCCAAGCTGAATTTTAACCTGCCAGCTCTGGTGTATGTGGCTGGCACCTTAGCTGCTTGAGCTACAGGCACTGAGCCAATATAATTATTATCATTTTATTTCAGACAGAGTCTTACTTTGTCACCCTCGGTAGAGTGCCGTGGCATCACAGCTCACAAAACCCTCAAACTCTTGGGCTTAAGCGATTCTCTTGCCTCAGCCTCCCAAGTAGCTGGGACTACAGGTGCCCGCCACAAAATCCAGCTTCCTTTAGAGACAGAGTCTCACTCTTGCTCAGGCTGGTCTTGAATCCATGAGCTCAGGTAACCCACCTTCCTCGGCCTCCCAGAGTGCTAGAATTATTTTTTCTAATTCTGTGAAGAATGTCATTAGTATCTTGACACGGATTGCATTATTTCTATAGACTGCTCTGGGTAGTATGGACATTTTAATAATGATTCTTTTAATCAATATTATTAATTTAAATACCTTTAAATTTTTTGTATTATCTTCAATTTCTTTCATCAATGTTTTATAATTTTCATTAAAGAGAGATTTCACTTCTTTGGTTAAGTTTATTCCTAGGTATTTTGTTTTATTTGTGGCTATTGTAAATGAGATTAGTTTTTGGTTTCATTTTCAAGTTAATCACTATTGGCATATGGCAATGCTGCTGACTTTTATATGTTGATCTTGTATCCTTTAACTTTACTGAATTTGTCATCTCTAACAGGTTGTTTTTGCAGAGTCTTTAAGGTTTTCTTTTTTCTTGAGACAGAGTCCCCTAGGCCTGTCACCTAGGCTAGACTGCCATGGCCTCAGCCTACCTCACAGCAATCTCAAACTCCTGGATTCAAGTGATTCTCCTGACTCAGCTTCCTGAGTAGCTGGGACTATAGCCACAACACTTGGCTAATTTTTCTATTTTAAGTAGAGATGGGGTCTCACTTGGCTCAGCCTGGTCTTGAACTACTGAGCTCAAGGGATCCTCCTGCCTCAGATTTCCAGAGTGCCTAGATTACAGGTGTGAGCCGCCACGCTCAGTCCTTGAGGTTTTTCTAAATATAAGATCATATCACCTGCAAATCAGGATAATTTTACTTCATCCCAATTTGGATACCCTTTATTTCTTTGTTGCTTTTTGTTTGTTTGTTTGAGACAGAGTCTCACTGTCACCCTGGGTAGAGTGCGGTGGTGTCATAGCTCACAGCAACCTCAAACTCTTAGGCTCAAGTTATCCTCTTGCTTCAGCCTTCCAAGTAGCTGGGACTACAGGTACCCGCCACAACACTCAGCTAGTTTTTCTATTTTTAGTAGAGATCGGTCTTGCTCTTGCTCAGGCTGGTCTCAAACTCCTGAGCTCAAGCAATCTACCTGCCTTAGTCTCCCAGAGTGCCAGGATTATAGGCGTGAGCCATCAGGCCTAGAAGGATGCTCTTAATTTCTCTTGTCTAATTTTCCTAGGTAGGATTTCCAGTACTATGCTTAGTAACAGTGGTGGAAAAGGGCATCTTTGTCTTGTTCCAGATCTTAGAAGATAGGGTTTCAGTTTTCTCCCATTCAGTATGATATTAGCTCTGGGTTTGTTGTAAATGGCTTTTATTGTTTTGAGGTATGTTCCTTTTATACCCATTTTTTTTTTTTTTTGAGACAGAGCCTCAAGCTGTCACCCTGGATAGAGTGCTGTGGCATCACAGCTCACAGCAACCTCCAATTCCTGGGCTCAAGAGAGTCTCCTGCCTCTCTCTCCCAAGTAGCTGGGACTACAGGCACCTGCCACAACGCCCGGCCATTTTTTTTGGTTGCAGCTGTCATTGTTGTTTGGCGGGCCCAGGCTGGATTTGAACCTGCCAGCTCAGGTGTATGTGGCTAGTGCCTTAGCAGCTTGAGCCACAGGCGCTGAGCCATATACCCATTGTTTTTGAGAGTTTTTTTTTATCATGAAGGGATGTTGAATTTAATCAAATGCTTTTTAGATATCAATTGAAATGCTCATAGAGTTATTATCCTTCATTCTATTGATATGATGTATCATAGTCATTGACTTGCATATGTTAACCATCTTTGCATCCTTAGAATGAATCTTATTTGATCATGATGAATGATACTTTTACTGTGTTGTTGAATTCGGTTTGCCAGTATTGTGTCAAGGACTTACAAATCTATGTTCATCAGATATTGGCCTGCACTCTCCTTTTTCATTGTGTCGTTGTCTGGGTTTGGTATACAGTAGTACTAGCCTTGTAATAAGTTTAAAAGTATTCCCTGCTCCTCAAATTTTGGGACAGTTTGAGTAGGAAAAGGTCTGAAAAGCTCTGTAAACACTAGAGGCTCCTGAAGAGTTTCTTCCAGAGGATCCTTTGGCCTCACCTTCCCTTTAATAGCTTCTTTGCCACTGGCTCCCTCTTTTTCCTACTGTTCTTCCTGACTATAATTTTGTTTAGTATGTCTTCCCCACACTAGACTATAAGTTCCTTGGAGTCAGAGACTATGTTGCATTTACTTTTCATATTTTTCTAGCGCGTCTATACAGTCTGTGCCTGGCTTATCCATCCATCTAGTTCTGACACTCACTGAGTGGCCAAGCATTGTCATAGAAGCTGGGAAAACAGCAGGAAACAGAGTTCCTACTCTTAAGGAATGTTTTGTTGGGGGAGACAGAAGACAAAATAATAACAAAAAATAATAACGACTCAATATTTATTGAGCACATACTATGTGCCCCAAACTGTACTGTTTCATATGCACTCTCTCTTTTTTTTTTTTTTGAGACAGAGCCTCAAGCTGTCACCCTGGATAGAGTACCATGGCATTGCAGCTCACAGCAACCTCCAATTCCTGGGCTCAAGCGAGTCTCCTGCCTCTGCCTCCCAAGTAGCTGGGACTACAGGTACCCGCTGCAACGCCTGGCCATTTTTTTGGGTTGCAGCTGTCATGGTTGTTTGGCGGGCCCGGGCTGGATTCGAACCCGCCAGCTTAGGTGTACGTGGTTGGCGCCTCAGCTACTTGAGCCACAGGTGCTGAGCCCATATGCACTCTCTTGTTTAAAATTTACAACAGGTCTACAAGGTGACCACCATTTTTATCCCTACTTAGTAGGTGGGGCAACTGGATGCTTGCTTAGCGGTATTGTTCCTTATCTTATCACACAGCTAGTTAAAGAATGGCTTGGGATTTGAACCCATATCTTCCTGATTTCTTTTTTTGTTTGTTTGTTTGTTTTGGAGACAGAGTCTCATAGTTCACAGCAACCTCAAACTGTTGGGCTTAAGCGATTCTCTTGCCTCAGCCTCCCAAGTACCTGGGACTACAGGCGCCCACCAGAACACCCAGCTATTTTTAAAGACGAGGTCTCACTCTGGCTCAGGCTGATCTTGAACCTGGGAGCTCAAGCAATCGACCCACCTTGGCCTCCCAGAGCTCTAGGATTATAGGCATGAGCCATAGTGCCGGGCCCCATCTTTCTGATTTCTTAGCCTAGGAGTTGGCAAACAATGGCCTGCTACCATAGAGTGCAATGAAATAAAATTTTGTTGGAACATAGCCTTGCTTGTTCATTATGTATTGTCTATGACTGCTTTCACACCACAATGACAGAACTGAGTGGCTGCAACAGAGACCATATGGCCCCAAAAGCCTTAAATACTTACTATTTGGCCTTTTACTGAAAAAGTTTGCCAATCCATCTTAGCCTAAGTTAGGCTCAAATGATGTTCATTGAAGGAATAAATGACCAGATGACTCCATTCATTCATGTATATACCCATTCATTCTATTAACATTTTTCTAACACCTTTTGTGTGTCAGACCTTTTGCTTCCTTGGACAATGGGGGCCCATATGTACTCAGCTTCCTTCTATTACTTTTTCTTTCCAAGGAATTCATATACCTACAGTTCTTGTTCTAAGCTAAATCAGGTGCCTAATTCTCCATTTTCCCTGCCTTGTCTCTAGCCTAGACAAGAAAATCTATTTATTACTTTTAAAAAATGACAAAAGAAATTAATCAGGATTTGGTGACTAAATTTATCATCTGAGAAGAATCCAAGAGATAAATTGAAGTGTAGCTCTTTACTCCCTATTTCATCCCTTTCTCTTAGCCTGGCTTTATGGGAATGGCTGAGATGGCAATGAAATTTAGGACCAATATTGCCAGGAAAATACACACTGACAGCTAAATTAGTTTGGCAGCAAGGTGGGATGGAGGGCTCTAAGCCAGGGATGAATTATGGGTATTGAGTGAGGCTGGGGCAGGTACCCACTCTCTTAAGATCAGTAGGAATGTGAATGAAGAGAAAAATGTAGCTAATTCCACAGTCTCACAGATTGTCTCCAGGGAGAAGGAGGCACAAAGACTACAAATCAGGCCCAGGCACCTGCAGTTCATACTCCTGACAATGCTGGAAAATTGCATACTAGGGAAAGACGACCAGAGAGGTGAAGAGAGGGGGGAATATTCTCCAAGATGGTTAACACAAAAGCACACAGATGGGAGAGGAGCTCATACACTTGCCAGTGTCCTTGAAGTTTGCCAGCTTGATGAGAGACCTGGCTACGGTCCTAATGCTGCACTTACTAGGACTTGGACAACTACCTGGGACAGCTTTCTCTCCCCCAGCGGGGCCTTGTGAAGAAGCCATTCCCCTCCCTGTCCCGTTCCCTTGCTTCCTTTGCACTACTATTCCTGTTTCTTGCTCTTATCTTTCCCCATTTCTTGATCTTCCCTCTTATTGCTCTTCCTTGGAATGCTCTTTAGAACAGGAAAGGAAAATAATTCCATATCCTTTCTTCTTCCCTCCTCTCATCTTTTCTTCAGGATTTTCCTAAGCAGTTCGGGATCTAGCCGTAGATCTGAAAGCCTTCAGGACACGCAGTCTATGTGATTGGCAATGTTCTCATTCCCGTCTTTGCCGTCTTCAGGGTTTAGGGAGGGCACGAGAGCTGGCATGCTGTGTCTTCCTCAGTTCTAGGATTCCCTGGCATCACCTCTTTACCTATGGTCCTGCCTTCTCCAAGGTAACATCAATATTTTGCTTATGTCAAAATTAGCTGTTTCTAACATAAAAATTATGGATCCCTATTAGAGAGAGTTTCTGAATTTATGAGGCAAGAGTTTCAGAGTAAATTTAGTTCAGATATACCAATACTTTAGGAAGCTTTGAAGCTCCTATTTATTGCTCCTCTTATAGGATGGTCATAGACACGGAGGTTCTTTCTCATCCTCAAGTGGTGCTGGACAAGATAGGATTCATTCCACACAGCTGTCCGCCTGCCACAGAACATGATCTCCACAATAAAGAGTTTATCACGAACCTGACTCAACAGCACACTAGAGTTTATCCACTTGGATTTAAAATCTTCAGTATTTCCCAGCTGGTCTTTCAACATCACATATCGGCACCCACCAAGTACATCCATTAGGTCACTTAAATCTATTTCCAATCCCTCAAATAAGCAGCAACACAGCCCTTTCTAAGAACGTCCACAGTGGCCACACATCACAGATAGAAGAAAAAATGCTTTTGATTAGTTACTCCAGATCACCTTGAAAGTGACCAGTTAAAGATAAATTATTCATATTTCTTGAAGGAAAGACCTTTACTCTGTCCCATTTCCACTGAGCAGAGAAAGCATGTGGAAATGAAATACAGAAGAAGTAGGCCGTATTTAGGAAGAGTTCCTTGCCTGTAAAAGTTAGGAGCTTCCCAATTAGAGGATCTAAGAGGTCACAGGCCCCCATCCTATCTTCTCACAGGTCTTAGCAGCTGGGGGAATGTGTTCACCCTCACCTGGTTATTTCTTCTTTCAGAGCAGCAGGGTCTGCAGGGTAAAACTTCACACGGAAGCACATGGTGAATGGAGGCTGGGCTGCAAAGAAAAAGAGGTGCCCATCAGGGAAGCCCCTCTTCCAGAAGGGTTCGTCTCCCTATCAGCGTGCAGAGTCCATTGAACAATCTGAAGAAAATCCCCACATGTTTAGGGTGAACTTGTCCTCAGAATAATGAAAAATTACATATGTAAACCAAAGCTTACTACACAGGGGACGTTTCATCCCACCCTCCCCAGGGGTGAGGCTTCAGTCTTTTCATAGAGAATACTTACATCGCAATTGCTTCACCACAGACTTTGTAAACTCCAACCAATGCTAAAACGGAGAACACAGAACAAGAAAACCCTAATGAGAAACACTGTCAAATGTAATTTGTTTTATCCAATTTAAATAACTAGACAGATTATAACCTACATTGAAAGGCACCCCAAAGCTTGTGAAATATAGGTTTGGAGAGGAAAAAGTGATATGATTTTCTGAAATAAGCTCCTCATGGAACCAACTGTGAAAGGGGGAATAGTTCCAGCTTCAGATGCCATTTCCGGGCTTCCCTGAACGTGCTATCTTCCAAGGCAGGATGCCAGAGTTCTACGCCATCATTCCAGCGTGCTAACAGGCACACGTAAGGGCAGGAATGTGTGGCGGGGACAAAGTCCCACCCGGCTTAAGTTGGGACACTGGCTTTATAGGTGGCGTGTATTTGTGTTATGTACCAACTTTTTTGGCAGGGGAATAGGGATAGAGCTGTTACTTTAGAAAGTATTGACAAGTGGAAATTTCATAAGGCAGGGATGGCTGTGTGTATATTCCATCTTTCTTTGAGTAACACAGATTGCCAACTCTTGTGTTAGAGAATGCATACTCAGGATGCCTTGGCATCCAGGGATGTTGAAAGTCTCACAAGATAAGTAACTACAACCAATGTGTTCGTTAGTATCCTTTTCCCCTTGGATTTGCTTTTTCTTTTTTCTATTTCAAAATATTAAGGGAGTACAAATGTTTTTGTTACATGGCTTTTCTAAAAGGCAGGCATAGCATAGTAGCAATATTATTTTTTTCCCGTGGTACTTATGTTTGGGGGAAAGAAGCAATGAAACCATTCTATATATGTTTATCAATTCTATGTGGATCTGTTGTAAAATTTATTATTGATGTTTGTTGCTTTTATGCTAATCAGGATTTGCTAAGACTGATATTCTTTGGAGTTTGATGATCTGGAAGTAGCTTAAAGCTGCCAGATGTAAGAAGAAGGAGAAGACTGTATTATTTACCATAACTAAATAATACCAATAGCTATTATGTAGCTGTTGAATGGAAAAAGGGACTAGGCCTACACTTTTCTCTTTTCTGGCTACTTCCATTTAGTGGAATGTCTTGGCACAGTCCTCTCTCTGGCAGGAAAGCAGCCAGGGCCATGTAGACAGCATCCTGGCCTCCCTTGATTCCCAGCTATCACCTTCTGGGCTGGGCTGTGGGTCATACAGTTAATGGACCCACTAAGAGCCAGTTCTTCCATCAGCTCCACATGGATAATCTGGGCTGACATTCTGCTCTCTTGCTTCCTCTGATCTGAGTTCCCATGAGGCTGGCAACTCATTATAGCCACTCAGTGTGGTTAAGAGGTCCTTCTCACATTACACGGCCCACCGTGGCTCGGCTTCACGGGAAGCAAAGGCAAGAGATAAAACTGCACAGAAACAGCTGGGGTTCCAGGCTGTGCCTGTGAAGGCAGAGGAGGCCTGTCTGTTCAGAGCACACTGGAATTGTGTGTAGTGAGGGGAACAGGGTAAGTGTCAGGGACTCAGTAAACAGAACACCCCTAGACATCAGACCAATAGAATGAAAGAAGGAGGATAGAAATTAGGAAGAATGAGTGTGAGATGTGTTATCAGCACAGGGCAGATGGAGCTGAACAACAAAAAGGCTGTTCCCCTGGGCAATGGCAGAAAGAAGACTTCTGTGTGTACTGCACTGCGAGCTCAAGGGGAGACTGAGGCTGGAGGAGATTAGCAAGGGGCTGAGAAGGCAGTGGAAAGCTCTTACAGCTTGTCCATGGGCTTTTAAGGGTCTGGTAGAGAAATCTTGAGAGAATCCTAAGAATATGGCAATGACCAGAGTTACCTTTTGCAGTTTCCTGGCTAAATCTGTGTCCCAGAATCATTAGCAAACATGAGGGGAAGGGATAAGGAGAAAAGGAAAAGAAGATTCGGAGAGGAGGGTTTCCTCCTATATTTGGGTGAATGGGCCAATGGAGCACAATCTTCAGAGTCCAGGGACTTGAACCAATACAAAGGTGAGGCTGAGAGCAGGTGGCCCTAGGCCTGAGACAAGAACAATGAGGCCAGGAGACACTAGGAGAGCTCCCAGGGCGAGCAGGGATGTGGGGATGTGGATGAGCACTGGATTCACACCTGGGGGTGGGGAAGGAGGCTTAGTTTAGAGCCTTACACCCTGAAGAAGCCAAAGAGCTCACCTCCTCCCTACCATGAATCAGGGGATCTAAGACAACAACTCTTACAAGTCCACTTCCCCACAACCCCCAGGTGTTCCCTGAAGCCTCTCTTGCTTTCTTCAGCCTGTGTAATTCTGAGGTACAGAATCACACAACTTCATTGGCTATCAGATACCAATTCAGCACGGAATCTTAGAAATCATATAGGCCCTGCAGTCAGATAGGTCTGAGCTCAAGATTGGCTTTGCCACTTACCTTGGGCAACTTACCCTATCTGAGAGTTTATTTCTTCATCTGGAGAACAGATATTATAATTATGGATCCTCATCTCATTTGTGTTAAGGAAAAAATGAAGTAACACATGTGAAGCTTGCTACCTGACACAACTTAGGGAGCACCACACAACAGCTGCAAGAACTAGGTTTGTGTTCTGTGCAGAGCCCGGCACACGGCAGGCACTCCACAAGTGTGTGTTTCTTCTCTTTCCCATGCTCTTATCTCTCTCTAGCTCCTGCTCCCTTTAATCTTTATCACCTCCACAGATTCTCTTATTCTTCTCAAGCACATTCTGGCCTAACTAAAAAAATACTGAATAGGATACATTTTGCCCTTTCTTTCTTCATATACCACCCCTTCTGGGAGATGAAGAATCTCGGGGTAACTGACCTATGTTTTTAAGAGAGAAAGCTCAGACCAAACAAACAAACACCATTTATAAAAATAGTCCATCATGATTTTCCCACATCAATGAGGATGCCGGAGAGTACATTTCCACAAACAGCAAAACCCAGACAAGCAGGAGTTAACTCACCCATTAACGCGCCCATTCATTCCTTGGGCAAGTATTTATTGAGCTAGGCCCAGCGCTAGTTACATGGGAGACAGTGATGATGAATGAGATGAAGTAGATGAAGTCCATGCCCTCACAAAACTTGTATTTTTTTGCAGAGAACACAGGTAATCAAACAGGTAATCACAGCATGGTGTGACGCATGCTATGACAGATACAGAGGACACAGAGGGGCCATTGGATGATCCCTGGTTTAGAGTCGGGGCTACGGGCAACTTCCTGGAAGAAGTAAAAGTCTAAGCTAAGACTTAGTCAGAAGAAAAGCATGGAGTATGGAGAAGGAGAAGAGTGTTCCAGGCAGGGGAACTGGGTGGGTAAAGGCTCCACAAAGAAAGAAGGCACGATGTGCCAGGAGAAGACAGGTCAGCCAGAGAGGGAGTCAGGGGCCAGAGATAACGGACTTCTTCCTGTATCTGTCTGGGGGGCTGTAATCCTTGTCAACGCCATGTCTAGAGAGCTGGCTGTGCTGTCAGGAGCAGGCAAGGATTGTAGGATTTGCCAAGGCCTGTGTCAGTTTGTCTCTGTCCTGCCTAGGTAGGGCTGGTGGGTTGGCATGGCATCTTGGGTGAGGTCCTTCCTTACCAGAACAATGTGGCTCAGCCCACTTATGAGAAAGGGGGAAGGAGAGGCTCACCCCATGATCTGGGCTTTGAGACCTCAACCCTAGCCTGGCGGCTCTGCCTCCAACGAGGCAAATCTGTGCAAATCACTTAAGCTCTCTGCTCTGCCATTTCAGTATCTGTAAAAAGACAGGCTTCTTTAGGTGAGCTCAGTGAAGGTGCCTTCCAGGTCTAATGATATGATCTGAAGAGCTGACATCCAGCTGCAGGGCCTGGCTGGTCCCTGCCTCCTGGGGCTTAACTCTGAATATGAGTGACAGTTCAAGCCCTCAGGTTTACTGACTAGTCCTGTCTTCCCTTTGTGCTTTGAATACTGACTTACCCGCTGCTTATCTGGGTCTACAAAGCGGATCCCAAAATAGTCTTTCTCAAGTAGGTTCAGGTGGTGGCAAAGAAGGTCAAACAGGTACTGGCCTTTGGCATCTCTCTGCAAAGAAAGCAAGCTCTATTAGAAATGAATGGGCTTCTCCAATGTTTTTATAGTCATTACAAATTGCTTCTAACTGTTGCATGTGTACACATATGGAAGGGGTACACATAGACACTATGTTCTCCATATAATGATACCTTAGATGCTCTCCAGAATCCAGGAAGGAGCCCAAGAACCTTCCCCCGACAAAGACGTCAGAAAAGTCATGTAAACCCAGTTCCAGTCTCTAATGCACAAAGCCTTCTTAAACTACTGGAAGTAGGCAATGTCAGTGTGGAATTCAGCATTAATTATACCAAGTGCAGCTGGCTCTTCCGCTACAGTAAATCTGGACTCCATCTATTTCTCTCCATTCCTGTTACCAACCCCACAGGTCAAACTACCACCATCCCTCACCCAGACCACTGCCAGAGCCTTCTGATTGATTCTCTGCTCTTGCTCTTGACCCCTCAGTCATTCTCCACACAGCAACCAGAGTGAGCACAACTTAATTTTTGCTCAGCAAGTCATACAAGTGTATAGTAAGATATTCCAACATTTGAAAGGATATATTACCAAGAGTAAGTCTTCCTTCTGCCCTAGGCACCTTGTACCCCAGTTCCTCTCCCCAGAAGCAACACATCATCGACTTCTTGGATATCCTTTATGTGATACATGGGCAAACACATTTATACATGCAACTCCTCTTTATTGATTGATTAATTCAGCGGTTCTCAACCTGTGGGTCGCGACCTCCTTGTTGCATTTGTAACAACGCGGCAATTAGGAAGGTTGAGAACCACTGGATTAATTGCTTGAGACAGGGTTTTGCTCTGTTGCCCAGGCTGGAGTGTAGTTGTTTTGCATCATCAAAGCTCACTGCAACCTTAAAATCTTGGACTACAGGCATGCACTATCTCACCTAGCTTTTTTTTTTTTTTTTTTTTTTTTTTTTGTAGAGACAGTGTCTTGCTATTGCTCAGGCTGATCTTAAACTCCTGGTCTCAAGCGATGCTTCTGCCTTAGCCTCCCAAGTGCTAAGATTATAGGTGTGAGCCACCATGCTTGGCTCTATATTTCTTTTTAAAATATATTTTTAACATTTTTACAATCTGTGTTTTCTCCTCCTACTTGGGATGTCTTGCAAATCCTTCTCGCAGTACCTACAGGTATGCCTCAGAGTTTTTAACTGCATACCACTGTAATGAACCCAAAGTTATTTACCCAGTTACATGTTGGCAGAATTAGTTTCTAATCTGCTATTACAAACAACGTGGCAGTGAACACACAATGATCTCTAATTATGTTACTCACTTCTACTTAACACCATCAGTCCTCTCAGAATAAAATCCAAACTCACACCACAGACTTGAAGGCTCTACAAAGCCCAGCTCTTGAACTTATCCAAATCATTCTCCTTGTTATATTCCAGGCAGGACCTTTCTGGTCCTGAATGGCCCAAGGTTATTCTTTCTCTGTGTCTTTGTATTTCCTATGTTTGGAATGCTCGTCCTGTAACCCTTCTCAGCTATTCCTCCTATTTTTCTTGGCACAGCTCAAATGCCCCCTTTGCAGGAGGTCTCTTCCTCTACAGTGACCCTCCTTTATATGCTTTCATTCATTCATTCATTTATTTATTTTTGAGAGAGTCTCACTCTGTAGCCCTGGGTAGAGTGCCATGGCATCACAGCTTACAGCAACCTCAAACTCCTGGGCTTGAGCAATCCTCCTTTCTCAGCCTCCCAACTAGCTGGAACTATAGGTGCCCGTCACAATCTTGGTTAGTTTTTTTTTTTTTTTTTCTATTTTTAGTAGAGACGGGTCTCGCTTTTGCTCAGGCTGGTGTTGACCTCCTAAGATCAGGTGATCCTCCCACCTTGGCCTCCCAGAGTGCTAGGGTTAGAGGTGTGAGCCACTGAGCACACCCCCTTCCTTTTGTTTTCCATCTCATTATCCTGTTTATATAATTGATGGCACTTACAACAATCTGTAATCATTTTGTTGATTTGTTTACTTTATTTACTGTCTGCTTCCTTTCTATTTTTTTTTCTTTTTTTTTTGAGACAGAGCCTCAAGCTGTCACCCTGGATAGAGTACTGTGGCATCACAGCTCACAGCAACCTCCAATTCCTGGGCTCAAGTGAGTCTCTTGCCTCTGCTTCCCAAGTAGCTGGGACTACAGGCGCCTGCCACAACGCCCGGCCATTTTTTTTTCTTTGGTTGCAGCCGTCATTGTTGTTTGGCGGGCCCAAACTGGATTCGAACCCGCCAGCTCAGGTGTACGTGGCTGGTGCCTTAGCCCGCTGAGCCACAGGCACCGAGCCCCTTTCTATTTTTTTATTTTTTATTTTTGAGACCAAGCCTCAAGTTGTCACCCTGGGTAGAGTGCCGTGGCATCACAGCTCACAGCAACCTCCAACTCCTGGGCTTAAGTGATTCTCTTGCCTCAGCCTCCCAAGCAGCTGGGACAACAGGCACCCGCCACAACGCCTGGCTATTTTTTGGTTGTAGTTGTCGTTGTTTGGCAGGCCTGGTCTAGATTTGAACTTGCCAGCTCTGGTGTATGTAGCTGGCACCTTAGATACTTGAGCTACAGGCGCTGAGCCATCTGCTTTCTTTCTAGACTGTAATTTTCATGAGGGCAACAATCTTCCCCCAGAACTTAGCATAGGGCTTGATACATGGCAGGTAGGTACTTGATAGTTATCTGCTGAGTAAATTTGAATGAAGAGAAGGTAAAAGTTTGGCTAAAAAGTTTCACAAAATGGTGAGAAACTCAGCTGTATATAACCCATAACTTTCCACTTCAGAGACCTGCCTGGGATGAAGTGGGTGGAGAATGATTTGCAAGAAACTCTCAAAACATCTGGAGCCCTGCAAAGCATTTATCTGTGGGCCTGTCTTCAATGGTCTCTGCAGCTCAGCTCAGAAGATCATCTCTATTGGGTCCATGTCTAATTTTACATTCAAATCGAGGTTGACTGGTAAGATCTCACCCGTGCCAAAGCCTAAGACCATGGGTAATCACAGAAGGGCCTGGCCCTAATCCAAGAACAGGCATTTTTTTTTTTTTTAAAGACAGAGTCTCATTTTGTCGCCCTCGGTAGAGTGCGTGGTGTCACAGCTCACAGCAACCTCCAGCTCTTGGGCTTAGGTGATTCTCTTGCCCCAGCCTCCTGAGTAGGTGGGACTACAGGCACCCGCCACAATGCCCGGCTATTTTTTGTAGCAGTTTGGCCAGGGCTGGGTTCAAACCTGCCACCCTCATTATAGGCAGGCGCCCTACTCACTGAACCACAGGTGCCACCCGAATAGGCATATTTTTAAGACCTTTACAAAAGATTTACACGTCACCTCTTCCCCTTCTGCTGGCTCACCCTGTATTATCTGAGGAGGACTGGAGCAGGATACTAAATCTCTTAGCAAATAGCTTAAAAAGCCTATCCTTGCAGAAGCTAAAGGAGTGGACAGCTCACCTACAGAAGGAGGCAAAATGTGGGCTGCTCCTTTCCTCTTCTACTGCCCCCATCCTCCCTCTCACAACAGAATCCTGAGGCAGTGGGCCCCACTCCCCCTCTCTTCCGTCTCCCACCAGAAAGAGCTACTCTTAGGACACAGACTTACTGTGACTCACACTGGGACTTCTGGGTGGTGACCACAAACCAGGTCTGTCAGAGACCCCATTAGCAACTGTGCTCTTGGGTGGGGCCTGTCAACTCCTTCCCTACTGATGCCCCAGAGGGTCAGAAAAGATTCAACTAATATACAGTGTTCTCTAGGAGCAGAAGAAATGCTGTATATTTAACTCTACCCCACACAACATGTCCTACACTATTATCTCTTTAGAGTAACCAAAACGGAATGGTAAGAGACAGTGGCATATTATAATTTTGCTCTACAAATTTTACTTTGCAGCAAGCTGGCTACTATACTGTGATCAGCTGGTATGAGTTTTAATGGCTAAGGAAGTTCACTTCCATACATACAACAAGCATATTAGCAAGGGCCTGGGATGGAGATTGCCATAGGGAAAAAAATATTTCTTTCTTTCTTTTTTTTATTAGAGACAGAGTCTCACTTTGTCACCCTCGATAGAGTGCCGTGGCATCACACAGCTCATAGCAACCTCCAACTCCTGGGCTTAGGCGATTCTCTTGCCTCAGCCTCCTGAGTAACTGGGACTATAGGCGCCCGTCACAATGCCTGGCTATTTTTTGGTTGCATTTTGGCCAGGGCCGGATTCAAACTCACCACCCTTGGTATATGGGGCCAGTGCTCTACTCACTGAGCCACAGGCGCCGCCCAGGAAAAACTACTTCTATGATGGATGGACTGCTAATAAGAATCCTGCCTTCCATAACAACAACTCACTCTCATGAGCTGGCAGCTCAGATGCACTTACTTGTAAGGCTCTTAACTGGTAAGAACCATAACTAAATTCAGTAGATCCAACTTCAGAGTTCTCCTACTTCACAGGATGAAAAAAGAAGCATGGGTTTTCTCCTGCAGTAGTTATGAAACAAGGACATATCCCATTATATATTCCCTGGATCTATAAAAAAGGATCTTTTTATTTCTCAGCATGTGGTGAATCCCCCGTTCCCCACCATGAAGTCCTAGTTCCCTCAGGTCCCCATTTACCATTTGCCAGTGGTGGACTCATGGCTTTGAGCTATGGGGTTCTTGTGAAGACCAATAAAGACAAGCTGTTGCCCTAAGGCTGGGGGTGGGGGTGAGACGGGAGAGAAGGAACAGTGATAGCTTCTTTCTCCTTGGAGCAGAATCCATAAAGTTTAAATTCCTGGCAGAAACACAAAGGTATATCAACTTAAAGCTCTGTTGAGGCACCCTTCACAGACAGCTGCAATATACACCTTCCCCTTAAGGTACACATGCCTTTGGCTGCCAAGCGTCCCCGAGGTACCATTTGAGTAAAGGCACATGCAGCTGAACCAGCATGATGGACTCACTACAACAAGTCATTGGCAGGGTGAGATTTTAGGAATTTTATAGCCCACAGTCTTGTGGGTCTCCTTGCACTTCCAAATGCCAGCTGAGTCCTAAGATAACCTCTCCAGGGTCTCCCAGCCCTGAATCCTAGGGGTTTCTGGAATATTCTGCAGCAACCGGTCTTTTCTTTATGGATATCAATGCCCTATGACTTCTACCTTCTCTTCCTTTTGCGAGTACCCTGGCACTCTGGCTAAACTACGTGTTGTGCGCTGAATGTTGTGCCATTGCTTACACTGGAGGGACAGGTAATTGTGCTGACGGGCGATTACTTTCGAGGCACAAAGTTAGGGCTCCAAGCCTGAAGATGTTTATCTTTAGGACTAGCAAGCTGAAGCAGAGCACCCAATCCTTATCCTCCAGCTAGACTCTGGGGGTTATTTTCTTCCCAAAGACATTATTGGGTCAAAATAACTTATTACACACCCATTTAAAAAAAATTTATATTTTATGAATCACAATAGTACCTACACTATACATATTTAAAAATAATAGTGCATATAAGCACAACCCATTTATTCTCTTTGTATGCACAGAATTATTAACAAACCACTTAGAATCATTCTGCAACTGTAAGGGTGGGAGAATTCCTATTGTCGCTCCTCCTTGCAATGCCTGGTTCTGGTTCTCTATGGTTTGCCTTTCTTTAGGGAAAGGACTGAGGCAGGTAGCAGTAAGTAAGCTTGGGCTGGTGACCTAAGCTATTCAAGGTTAATTGCATTTTCTGCCTCATAGTCAAAACCCTTGGGCAAGATGGAGAGAAGCTTCAGTTTAGCCCACCATAGGTGGGGTCCGTCCCAGGGACTCCAGCATGCAGCCCCCTGATGGAGGAAGCTAACATGTAGAAAGCCCCCACTTGTTAGACTTCGTTTTACTCAATCCTGCTTACTTGGGAGGCATGTAGATTTTAAATGCAAACTAAGTGAGGGTTGCAAAGGGCAAGAGCAATCACAGCTTTCTGCAGGCTACAAGCTCCATAGCTCAAAGTCATGAGTCTACCACTGGCAAATTCAAATGTTTAAGGTGAGCTGGCCATGGTTTCATGGCCCTTAAAGGAGGCAAAGATGGATTAGAGAAAGCAGGCACCTGTGGCATCAAAGTACAAGAGTGCAGGAGAGATTAGGGAGGCTGGGAGAGATGGCAAGAGCTGAACAGGTTGTCCTCAGAGGCTTGACAGAGAAAACATAGGTGCCAGGGATGGGATGGCCTCTCAGCCTCCATTCTAGCTTAACTTTATATTTAAATTTCTTGGAGGCCAAAGATTTCCTTGCTTTCCTTTTCGGTGTCCTCTAAGGACATGTGTGGTGTGCCACTATCTGCCGGGTTCAGGAGCAAAAGCTGTGTAAAAGCACTTTAAAGTCACAGAGGAACGGCCACATTAGCTTCTCTCAAGGCCACGTGGCATGAGCGAGCTGAGTGGAAAAGTGTACATCAGTTACTGGGGTGTGGTCCCTGCCCCTGTGGTCATGCACGAGACCCAGCCAGAGGTCTGAGGGAAGGAGGGTGCAAGTGCTGACAGCAGGGCCTCAGATATCCTGACCTCAGCACCTTCTAAGCTAATTTACATTTTCTTTGAAGGGAGAAAACCCCCGCTGAGCTCCTGGCCCAGGAGCCCACATTTCTTGCTTAGTCGTAAACCAACCAAATCTGTCCAGGAGCTGCTGAGGCTGCAGCTAGAAGAGCAGCAGCTCACTCAGGAGATGAGGAAGCTCATTCCAGGGGAGATGAGGAGATGTCGTCTGTGAGCCATCCTGTCCAGAGCACCACGGCACCCCAACGCAGCAGGGCCACAGCTCAGCCCTCCCCGTCACTCCCCTCCGGTCCCTTCTCTTAAACTTTAGTAGTCAGGCTGGACACCAAGCAGGCTTATTGGCGTCCTGAGTATAACGCCAGGAGGCCAGGGAACCATGTGGCTCCTACAGGAGCAGTCAGGCCCCTACTGGGAGGAAATCAGAGTTCAGAAGAGTGGACCAGGGCTAATTAACCACTTTTCTCATCATATCCGGAAATGTAGAACTTCTTGGCCCCAATAATGTCCATCTACATGCAAATAAAGAGCCAGAGTGATTTCCGTGATGCCACACAGATGTCTGTGGCTTCAGATGGCAGGTGCGGTGCTGCAGGGAGCACCGTTGGCCGCTCGGTCAGAGAACTGGCTTAGCTCATTGCCACAGAGCATGGCACGCAGAGGATGTGCACATGGGGCAGAGAGATCACACTCCGTCTGGAACATGGAGGTCACTGTGTGCAAGTAAATGTCATGGGCAGGAGGACCAAGTGTTCTGTCAGCACAGATGGCTCAAAGTACACTCATCGAGGGCAATTAAGACCCTCTGAGCAGAACTTCCAGCCTGCTGCTGCACAGCCTGCAAGGGCAGGGCTAACCACAGGCCTAGTCTTATTGAAATATCAATGTTGATGTTTCAAAAACCACAGTGTCTCATTCCTATGTACCTAGAGATATTTCTAGAAAGAAAAAACAAAACAAAATAAAAAAACCCAAACAAACAAGAGCCAAGCCTGAAGAAAAACAGACAATTTTTTAATATTTCCCACATTTGTGAAGGTGCCTCTTGAAAGCATCACTGCGTCTCGCTATTGAATAAATCTTGGTTGTATTTTTCCAGCCAGTGCTGAATATCGCTGTAGACCAGTCATGTCACAGCTGAGAATTACTGGAAAATTAGCCAGGCTGAGTTTTTTTGTATTCGTGAAACTCATATTTTCTTTCTCTCTTCTGTCTCTTTCTCTTCTCTCTCTCTTTCTCTCTGTCACACACACACACACCCTCATACAACTATGCTCCTCCTATGTATATACAATATAGCTTCAGATAACTTCAAAAGAAAATCCCGAATTTGGGGAAAATTTGACTTCATCTTGCCCCCATCCCTAAGGACAGTTTGACAATTCATTTTATATTGTGTGTGTGTGTGTGTGTGTGTGTGTGTGTGCTTTGTTAAAGCAAATGCACATGTTTGGCAAATCTGGGAATTTCTTTTTTTTTTTTTTGAGACAGAGTCAGTAGAGTGCCGTAGTGTCACTGCTCACAGCAACCTCAAACTCTTGGGCTTAAGCGATTCTCTTGCCTCAGCTTCCCAAGTAGCTGGGACTATAGGCACCCACCACAACGCCCAGCTATCTTTTGTTGCAGTTGTCATTGTTGTTTAGCTGGCCTGGGCTGAGTTCGAACCCGCCAGCCTCAGTGTATGTGGCTGGCTCCATAACCACTGTGCTATAGGCGCTGAGCCAAATCTGGGAATTTCTGAGGAGACAGGGTCAGGAGATAGTGGTCAGGATCAGAAACAACATGATAAACTCATTGGTCCTCATAGTTCTGTAGCTATTCTCCTAATTTCCTTTCCCTTCATGGAAAATTGTTTATTGTCCAGCACCAATATGTGTGATGATCCTGAGATGGACACATCCCATAAATAAAAGAGGTCAAGATATTTGAATGTCGAGTGTAGTCTGAGTGGTTTCCTTTTCTTTTCTTTTCTTTTTTTTTTTTTGATACAGAACCTCAAGCTGTCACCCTGGATAGAGTGCTGTGGCATCACAGCTCACAGCAACCTCCAATTCCTGGACTCAAGGGAGTCTCCTGCCTCTGCCTCCCAAATAGCTGGGACTACAGGTGCCCGCCACTACGCTCGGCCATTCTTTTGGTTGCAGCCGTCATTGTTGTTTGGCGGGCCCAGGCTGGATTCGAACCTGCCAGCTCAGGTGTACGTGGCTGGCACCTTAGCCTGTTGAGCCACAGGCGCCGAGCCGAGTGGTTTCCTTTTTAACTCTACTAGCAAATCACTCATGTTCCCCAGAAGTTGAGGTGGAGGCATGGGGAGCTGGAAGGGGCCAAGGTCTCTGGGAAAGCAAAGGCTTTGAGGACAAGCATGAGACTCAGAATTCAGGCCCTGGTCTGCCACTTCTCAGCTTGTGACCTCAGATCCATCCCTTACTCTGAGCTTCAGTTTCCTAATCTATAACACAGAGTTAACACTACGTCCCTCCACAGATTATTGTGGGGCTCGAAACAGGAGACACAACACACACAGGGTCTGTGGACCTTTCTACCAACTTCCTCTGCCTCCAGTGACCTCATCTTCTTTTAGGATTAAAGGATGTGAATACTACAAGGGCTCGGCAGTAAGACTATGCATTAAAGGAACAATGTCCTCCCTCAAAAACAACACATGGATGGAGCCTGGCTACATGTCCACCTGGTAGTGTCCCCAAGACGTGGGGATGGACACTATTTTGGAATTATGCCTCTTAGGGCTTGTGAAGCCCAAATCTGCATCTTCTTCATACTGGAAGACCATTCGTTCCAGACCAGATCAGAAAAAGAGTAGAAAATAACAATTATAGGCAACCAACCCAAAGCCCCTCAGATACCTGGCAGCTTCTACTCAGTACCACAGAGATAGGAGTAGTTGAGTGAGGTGGAAGACGAGATATGACAGAATTCTAACAGATACGGCATCTTTTTCTTTTTTGAGACAGTTTCACTATGTTGCCCTCAGTAGAGTGCCGTGGCGTCACAGCTCACATCAACCTCCAGTTCTTGGGCTTAGGCGATTATCTTGCCTTAACCTCCCGAGTAGCTGGGACTACAGGTGCACACCACAACGCCTGGCTATTTTTTTGTTGCAGTTTGGCCAGGTGTTGTGAAAAAAAGGTATTTTGCAAAATTTATTTCAATAAATTAACTCAGAGGCCCAATCTTTCTCAAAAAACAACAGATTTTGCCAGGCATGGTGGTTCACACTTATAATCCTAGTACTCTGGGAGCCCAAGGTAAGTGGATCGCTTGAGCTAGAGTTTGAGAGTAGCCTGAGCAAAAGTGAGATGCTGTCTCTACTAAAAATAGAAAAACTAGCCAGGTGTTGTGGTGGGTGCCTGTACGTCCAGCTTATATGGGAGGCTGAGGCAAGAGGATGGCTTGAGCCCAGGAGTCAGAGGTTGCTGTGAGCTATGATGCCATGACACTCTATTCAGGGTGACAGAGTGAGACTCTGTCTCAACAAAACAACACAAACAAAAACCCCAGGTTCTTTCTGGAGTTAAGCTACAGGAGCTAACTGTAGGATCAGACTCTTCCCCTGAAATCCCGAGTTGACTACATCACAGGATGCTGGCTGGTAAAGGGAGTGGGATGGGCAAGTAGAGCCCAAAGCTCTCCAATTGCAGTCCCAAGCTCCCTGGAACGTGCACAGTCTCACACAGCTGCTGGCATCCTGTCCTGGGACCAGACAGGTCATTTTTACTGCCTCCTAAGAAGGATGGTCAGGGCCTCCCTTGAAAGCCCCTTATCACAGCAGACAGAACTCCCACGTGGGGTTCCAGGACTGTTGTTGGCCTGTGGTCCAACTAGTGGAACAAAGCCAAATTTATGAATGCCTCCCTTCCCATCACTAAGTGGAACAAGACCTAGAATCCCAGAAGAGAACGGAAACAGCTGGGACCAGGAGCCAAACAGATGGGTGGGCAACGGTTTCCTGCACAAATGCTGAGGCCTCTGAAAGCAGCAGGACAGACTCCAATCTCCCAAGAGAGGAGAGGAAGGGGAGGCAAGACGAGAGGCACACAGCTAGTTCACTCAGAAGGTAGTTTCTTTAATAAACAATCAATTTAGAACCATACCACATTCTGGACCAGTGGTTCTCAAACATGAGCAGGCATCAGAATCACCTGGAGGGCTTGTTGAAACAGAGATTGCTTGGGCCTACACTGAGCATTTCTAATTCAGTGGGTCTGGGATGGGGCCTGAGAATTTGCATTTCTAACAAGTTCCCTGGGTGATGCTGCTGTTATGGGTCTCAGGATCACTGGGCTGGATTAACCCTTCTCCAGCATCTTTTTATCACTAGCAGCTTTTTTTTTTTTTTTCGTAGAGACAGAGTCTCACTTTATCGTCCTTGGTAGAGTGCCGTGTGTGTTACAGCTCACAGCAACCTCCAACTCCTGGGCTTAGACGATTCTCTTGCCTCAGCCTCCCAAGTAGCTGGGACTACAGGCTCCTGCCACAACATCCAGCTATTTTTTTGTTGCAGTTTGGCCAGGGCAGGGTTTGAACCCGCCACCCTGGGTATATGGGGCTGGCACCCTGCCCACTGAGCCACAGGCACCGCCCATATCACTAGCAGTTCTTGAAGCCAAGATTGCTGACATAAGGGAGGGAAGAGAGGATGTTTGACCTGTGTCACAATCCAGCTCTATCGGCACAATCATTTCCATTAACCTTCCACATCTTCATATACCAAGAGTAACGACTTCAGAGCATGAGGTTGTGAAGTTTCTACTACAAAGAAACTGTTCTTTCTTACCAGGTTTTCACATTCTGCCTTTCATCAGGCAGCTACCCAATTCTGGCTAGAAAGGTCAATTACCATTTACTATGAATGGCTAACTAGCTCAAAACTCACTGTACTTTTGCTATAAACTACATCATCAGAAAGTAAAGCTGGGCTTGGCACCCATAGCTCAGTGGTTAGGGCGCTGGCCACGTACACCAAGGCTGGCGGGTTCGAGCCCGGCCCAGGCTTGCTAAACAACAATGACAACTGCAACTCAATCAAAAACAGCCAGGCATTGTGGTGGGCACCTATTCTCCCAGCTGGGAGGCTGAGGCAGGAGAATCGCTTAAGCCCAAGAGTTTGAAGTTGCTGTGAGCTGTGAGTCACAGAACTCTACCCAGGGTGACATAGTGAGACTCTGTCTCCAAAAAAAAAAAAGAAAGAAAATAAAGCTGGTAGTTATCACTAAGCCTAATCCAGAGAAAGAGGTCCCGTTCTCACCCCAGGTCTGCTGTTAGTGACAGGAAGTCTGTTCTAGAACATTTCCTCTCCTGGCCTCTGGGCTCTCTTGTCTGGGAGGTGGAGGGCTGGGAGCTTCCTGCCATCTACCTCCTGCGTCTGTGCCCCTTAAGGCTTCTCAGCCAGACTTCTGTCTTGGGTATCATGACCAGCCTTCTCCTTCTCTCCTTTTCCGCGGCAGAGGATCCAGCTGCTCCTCTGTGGAGGGCTAAGTATAGGATATATGTCCTGAGAACAGAGTTCTATGCCAGGGAGGCAAGTTCTCCATGTTCAATTTTGAGCACAGAGTCTGGGGCAGGAGAGAAGTAAAGGGAGTAAGGAAAGGAAGATTCTGGTTGCAATCTCTTAGGCAAGCTATTTTCCCTCTCCGGGCCTCCGTTTCCTTCTCTGCAAATAATCTCATGTCCCCTTATAGGCTCAAAATCTCTGATTCTGTTATTAGTTGACCAGAGTAATCACAGCCCAGGTCCATCTTCTCCTTAATAAGGATTAAAAAAAATTTCTAAAGGGTAATTAAGTAGATTTAACAAGGTAGATGTTTAAGACATTTATTGCTAGTTTAATTAATTAAAAAACCTCAGGGCTATTGCTCAAAGTGAATGGAAAGAGTAACTAAACAGAATCCATTCATTTCTAGAAACTGCCTCTAGCAGGCCTGAGACAGTGAGCACCATTAAGTGAAGCTATTATCCTGCTACGAGTCTGGTCATTTTACGTTCAACTGTGAGCAATGGGAAAATCCTATTAGACCATCCAGTGCGTGGCTCCAGTCTTACACAATGAGGACTGTTATCTCCTAAGAAGGGATGCTGAGGCTCTTGCCACCCTCTGTCCTTTCCTGGTCCACTATTTCTTAGACTACAATCCAGGTGGCAGTGGGGATCCTGAATTTCTATATGGGAAGGCCTGGAGGTGACAATCTGGCTGGTATGAGGGTGGAGAGTAAAGTTTTATTCATATGACCCACCAGATAAGATTGAGAACTCTTGGCTCGGCGCCTGTGGCTCAACGGGCTAAGGCCATGTACACCTGAGCTGGCGGGTTCAATTCCAGCCCCAGACCCGCCAAACAACAACGGCTGTAACCAAAAAATGGCCGGGCATTGTGGCAGGTGCCTGTAGTCCCCGCTACTTGAGAGGCAGAGGCAGGAGACTCGCTTGAGGAATTGGAGGTTGCTGTGAGCTGTGATGCTACAGCACTCTATCCAGGGTGACAGCTTGAGGCTCTGACTCAAAAAAAAAGATTGAGAACTCTTTAAATGTCCAGGTAATGAAGGGATGGGGATAAAAAAGGGCTGATAAAGTATACCCTTCCAACCTCATCCCAGGACTATCCTAGGTATAACCTGGGCTGAAGTAGAAGCTGAGGATGTGTTCTTGCTGCAATAGGTGTCTCTTGGTCTATAAATAATTCTTAGGCTTGAAAATATTTGTCTCGGCTCGGCGCCTGTGGCTCAACGGGCTAAGGCGCCAGCCATGTACACCTGAGCTGGCGAGTTCGAATCCAGCCAGGGCCCGCCAAACAACAATGACGGCTGCAACCAAAAAATGGCCGGGCGTTGTGGCAGGCGCCTATCGTCCCAGCTACTTGGGAGGCAGAGGCAGGAGACTCACTTGAGCCCAGGAGTTGGAGGTTGCTGTGAGCTGTGATGCCATAGCACTCTATCCAGGGTGAGAGCTTGAGGCTCTGTCTCAAAAAAAAAAAAAAAGAAAGAAAGAAAGCAAGGGCTTAAAGAGATACTCGTACCCCCATTCATTGCAGCGTTACTTCTAGCATTATTTTGGTTTTTTTGTTATTGTTGTCATTGTTGTTTAGCAGGCCCGGGCATGTGGCTGGCACCCTAACCACTGAGCTACAGGTGCGAGTCCATAGTGTTATTTTATAATAGTAAAAAGGTAGGATCCACCTAAGTGTCCTTCAACAGATGAACACATAAACACAATGTTCGATAGGCGCAGAGTTTTCCATTTGGCAAGATGAAAAGAGTGGTGGTGGTTGCATGACAGGAATGCACTGAATACCACTGAATCACACTCTTAAAAATGGTTAATACGAATTTTATGTTATGTGTATTTTACCACAATTCTTCTTAAAAATTACTTAACACAGGCGGTGCCTGTGGCTCAGTCAGTGGGGCGCCGGCCCCATATACGGAGGGTGGCGGGTTCAAACCCAGCCCTGGCCGAACCGCAAAAAAATGGCCAGGCGTTGTGGTGGGCACCTGTGATCCCAGCTACTCGGGAGGCTGAGGCAAGAGAATCGCCTAAGCCCAGGAGTTGGAGGTTGCTGTGAGCTGTGTGATGCCATGGCAATCTACCAAGGGTGATAAAGTGAGACTCTGTCTCTACAAAAAAAAAAGCCTGTATTGGGCGGCCACCTATAGTCCCAGCTACTCTGGAGGCTGAGGCAAGAGAATCACTTGAGTCTAAGAGTTTGAGGTTACTGTGAGCTGTGTGACACCACGGCACTCTACCGAGGGTGATAAAGTGAGACTCTGTCTCTACAAAAAAAAAAAAAAAATTACTTAACAGAAAAAGTGATCAGATTCTGAGTATATTTTGAAGAATATACTCAGAATTTTGAGATTGGCTATGGGCTCAAACAGGAAGTGTGGGAGACAGAGCAGGTCAAGGATGACTCCAGGGTTTTTGGCCCAGAGCAGCCAGTGGGAGCAGGGAAGGCACAGTAGCTGACATAGTCAGGGTGCTGCCCAGATCCCCTTTTACAGTTTCTGGGCTTCCTCCCTTGGCTTCCGTGTGCTGATGCTCCTAACAGCCTGTACTTGTGACTTTCTCCGTCCCTTTTCCCTTGCACAGAGGTGCCCAGGAGTTTACTTCCCCAGCCAGGTACCAGTGACCAGTTAATGAAGGAGTGTGAACTCCCAGCTTCTTTCCCCATTGTCAGACAAACTCCAAGATGTAACTGACACCCCAAAGTTCCCCTGTGGAAGCAGAAACTACCCTCTTTGGGACTTGCCCTGCAGTCACAACCCTGCTTGACTTCTTTCTTTTCTTTATCCTGCTTCTCCCACTCATTTTTCAGTTTCTCATGAAAGCACTTCCTTGATATGTCACTTCAGGCACAAGAATTCTTGGCAGATAGAGCAACCTTGGGATTGGGTGAAAATCAGAACTTCCATGTGGGGCATGTTTAGCGATGCCTAAGAGTGGCATGTTGAGGAGGCTGTGGTCGTGTATAGGAGAGATGTTTATTTGTCACAGTGGGAAAGTACCAATCCTGGGACACCCTTGGGAGAAAGACTTGCCCGGGTAGAGCCTTGGGCCTCTGGAGCTTCTTTACGTCGGAAAGTTCATGCTGGGCTTGGTGCCTGTGGCTCAAGCGGCTAAGGCGCCAGCCACATACACCTGAGCTGGCAGGTTCGAATCCAGCCCCTGTCCACCAAACAACAATGACAGCTGCAACCAAAAAATAGCCTGGCATTGTGGCAGGCACCTGTGATCCCAGCTACTTGGGAGGCAGAGGCAGGAGACTCGCTTGAGCCCAGGAGTTGGAGGTTGCTGTGAGCTGTGATACCATGGCACTCTACCCAGGGCAACAGCTTCAGGCTCTGTCTCAAAAAAGAAAGAAAGAAAGTTCATGCTGGATTTCTTGAGCTCAGGAGTTCAAGACCAGCCTGAGCAAGAGTGAGATCCCGGCTCGGCGCCTGTGGCTCAATGGGCTAAGGCACCAGCCACGTACACCTGAGCTGGCGAGTTCGAATCCAGCCCGGGCCCACCAAACAACAATGACAGCTGCAACCAAAAAAAATGGCCAGGCATTGTGGCGGGCGCCTGTAGTCCCAGCTACTTGGGAGGCGGAGGCAGGAGACTCGCTTGAGCCCAGGAGTTGGAGGTTGCTGTGAGCTGTGATACCATGGCACTCTACCCAGGGCAACAGCTTCAGGCTCTGTCTCAAAAAAGAAAGAAAGAAAGTTC
>CAUYRH010080911.1:0-12681 GCA_963574655.1 Perodicticus potto
ATTTGGCCAAAATGGCGGTTGGGTTCTCCTAGCCTCATGAGAGAAAAATCACCAACCAGCATATGACCAGCATGGATTGGTCTTATGGGAGACTCTGTAAAGCTACAACTAACAAAAGGCTATTCCTTAAGCACACTTCCCACAAGAAGACTGTAAGGAAAATTGAATCAGTACTGAGAATGGTATGGAAAATAAAATTTTCCCTAAAGGGTCATAATCACAAGCCAGCCTCTGTATAGATTTGTAGACTCAAATTACATCCCTTGGGTGATCCAGTAAGACTTAACCCTTGAGGTTAGTTTAAACTCCTGGAGTAACTGTATCCTGAGACTGCTGGTGAAAATGAGCACAAATTCTCTCTAGAAGAAAGTACCTGCAGTCTAGAATAGATAAAACTCCAAAGATAATTTTCCAAGTACAGTGTTCAAAATATAACCCAAGCAAAGAGGTACACATGGTAATCAGACTCCGTAAGCAAGAACCAGTAAAACAGTAGATTAGAGAAACTCCACTGAAAGGACTTTAGATAATTAGTTATCTGACAAAGAATATAAAACAATATTTGGTAAATTTATAAAACAATATTTGGTAAATTTTCTTATAGTGCATATTGCAAGAGTACATGTCAAATCTATTAAGTGTAGAGCATAAATGTCTTAACACAATAATTTTTTTTTTTTTTTGAGACAGAGCCTTAGGCTGTCACCCTGGATAGAGTGCTATGGCATCACAGCTCACAGCAACCTCCAATTCCTGGGCTCAAGCGAGTCTCCTGCCTCCGCCTCCCAAGTAGCTGGGACTACAGGCGCCCGCCACAAAGCCCGGCCATTTTTTGGTTGCAGCCGTCATTGTTGTTTGGCAGGCCGGGCTGGATTCGAACCTGCCAGCTCAAGTGTACGTGGCTGGCGCCTTAGCCTGTTGAGCCACAGGCGCAGAGCCTCTTAACACAATAATTAAGTAAGTGAGGTGAAGGCTCATCTCACTGAACATGTTTGATGTAAGCATTCTAAATTGTATATAAAATCAGCACACTGTACTCCATAAATGCATTAATGTATACATGATTTATGTATTTATGATTTAATAAAAATAAATAAATAAAGTTAACCATAAAAAAAGAAAGAAAAAAAGTTCATGAAAAGATACGAGGAGGCCAAGCAAGGTGGCGCATACTTGTAATCCTGGCCCTTCTGGCCAAGGTGGGCAGATTGCCTGAGCTCAAGAGTTGAGACAAACCTGAGCAGGAGCAAGACCCTGTCTCTACTAAAAATAGAAAAACAACTGAGGCAAGAGGATTGCTTGAGCCTAAGACTTTGAGTTTACTGTGGGCTATGATGAGGCCATGGCACTCTACCCAGGGCAACAGAATGAGACTCTATCTCAAAAAACAAACAACAACAACAATGACAACAATGGATTATGCCCATAGGAAGTAAGGAACTACAAAATGTGAGGTAGTAGATTTAAATAATAACTAACAGAACTTCTAGAAATGAAAAATAAAATAATTGAAATTAAAAACTCAATAAATTAAATAGAGGAAAATACACAAAGATAAATGCAAAGACTTGGAAAATAGAGTGACAATCTAATATTTATTTAATAATAGTTTCAAAAGGAGAGGACAGAGAATTTTTCAGTTGGTGAAAGATAGTAAGTGTAGATTCAAAAAGCCAAACAAATCCTAAGCAGGGTAAAGTATAAGAAATTCATGTCAGAATTCATTGTAGAAAAAGAACATCGTTTAGAAGAACACTTAAATCAAAGATAACTTAAAGAAGGTAGAGAAAAAGGGCATATTACTTTATTTTTTTTATTGTTTGGGATTCATTGAGGGTACAAAGAATTAGGTTACACTGATTGCATTTGTTAGGTAAATTCCCTCTTATAATTGCATCTCGTCCCCAGGAGGTATGCCACACACCATGACCCCCCCCAACACCTTCCCCCTTCGTTCCCCGCTTCCTCATCCCCCTACCCCCATCATGTAGTGTATTACTTTCAAAGAAACAACAGACTACAATGGACTACTTAGCACCAACAATGGAAGCCCCAAGACAGTGGAATAATATCTTCAATGTGCTCAAGGCAGTAAAGGCCAATGAAGAACTATTACTTGGAGGCTGAGGCAAGAGGATCACTTGAACCCAGGAGTTTAAGGTTGCTGTGAGCTATGATGATGCCACAACACTCTACCCAGGGAAACAGAGTGAGACTTAGTCTCAAAAACAAACAAACAGACAAAATAACAGCCTTTGAACAGCAATAGTCTTGACCATCTTTCAAGAAAGTGCTTAGAAACAAAGACTGAGTTTTCTAAGACAATAAAAATAACTCTAAAGTATATTCTTTAGGTAGAAAGAGAATGATGACAAATGGGACTACTATGATAAAAGAAGAAATAGGGGGAAAAAGCAAAATAAAATGAAATAGATGGATAAAACCAAACAAAGATCATATAAAACAATTCTATTGGTCTGGGCACCATTGTTCATGTCTGAAATCCCAGCACTTTGGGAGGCTGAAGAGAAAGTTTGAGATCAGCATGGGTAACATGGTGAGACCCCATCTCTGCAAAAGAATTTAAAAACTTAACCAGGGGTGGTGGCACATGCCTAGAGTCCTGGCTACTCAGAGGCAAGAGGATCACTGGAGCCCAGGAGTTTGAGTCTGCAGTAAGCTGTGATTGCACATTGCACCCCAGCCTGGGCATTATAGAGTCTAAAAAAATTAACAATAAAACTAAAATACAACAATATTAACACTAGAGAGGGTGACAGTAAAAAGACAGAATTAAAGTAAACGATAACATTTACATATAAGTAGGCAGAATGGTAAAAGGAATTTGGAAATGTTTGTAAGGGTCTTCTGTTGTCCAGGAGTAGGCTAAATGTACCAAGATAGACTTCTGGAGATTAAAGACGTATGTTTTAATTTCTAGAGCAGTCATTCACAAAACAGAAACATACCATAGTACTTTCAAACTACTAGAGGACTTTAAAAGCAGAATGACAAAAATATTAAATTAATTTAAAAAGAGGCAAGTAATGAGGGGAAAAAAATGAGTAAATCATGCAATCAGAGGGTGCTTAACAAATCATGGAACTAGTAATACAGACCTCATGGTCAAGGTCACTGTTACATAAAGTGAAAGTAGGCACTCCTACTCAGCAATTATCTGAGGAAGGCGCAGGATGAGAACAGAGGCAGACTGTTTCACCATCTGCACAGCCGCGTGCTACTCAATGGGCTCCCAGCTTCCTCCAAAACATTTGATGATTTCATGATGTGTTTTTTAACATGGATATCATCCAAAGATGTTGTCATTCATAGCTGTTGTCCCTCTTATACTCGAAACTAAATGGACCCACTCCCTACTGAGACCCTGACACCTCCCTTGATGAGCCAATGGGTTCACAAAAACCACTTGACCACCCACCTGTATTGTGAATGTCCCCCTTGTTACTGGCACAGTTGCTCTCGCCAGGAAGAAGAGTCGCCTTTGTTGGATTTGAGGAACTCTCTCCCTCCTGTAAGACAAATAGTTTTAGTAACTGTAAGAGCAGAGCTTGGGAGCCATTGTTTAAGCTTTCCTGTGCTGGGTTTTGTGATAAATTGAGACTTTTGTTTTGTTTTGTTTTTCTTCCTTGCAGAGGAAATCAAATGCAGCCAGCCTCTTAATGGTAGGCTGAATCCAATGTGGCAAAGGCAACAAAGTCAGGAAGTTCAAGTGATGGCTTTCAGGATGGGTCCAAACAAAAACACCACCCCCACCTCACCAAAGCTACGATGCTAAAGCAAAAGGTGCAAGAAATGATGCCTTTGAGAAATACAGTACTCAGGTCTCTATCATCTCTTCTTAGATGGCATTTCTCTCTTTTTTTAGTCATTCAACAAACATTTATTCAGCACCTACTGGCATCTGCCCAGCACTATGCCAGTCAGTTGAAGAGCCCACTGTGTAGTCCAAACACATAGACTGTTGGAGGCAGCAGGAGCAATGCCAGGACAGAGGTGAGCCTAGGGATGTGGGAGGGCCCCAGGGAGGCCCCACTTCAACCTGCTGAGGAAGGGGAGTCTCTGGGATGACTTCAGGATAAAGGAAGATCAATTAGGTCAGCTGGGCAGCATTTAACAAGGAGAGGATGTTAGAGGTCTAGAGATTCCAGAGAGAAAGAGCAGCTGGTGCAAAGCTGAGGCACACGGACAAGCAACATCTCAAGCCACTGCAAGTTCTGTGCTTCAGAGAGGCCAGAGGGGAGGGAAGTGGGTGAGGCTAGAGAAGTTGTTCAAACCTGAATAATTTCTGTACGAACATTTGAAACCATACGGCTACCCCCATGGAGAGGAATAGAATTTCTCAGGTGCGTGATCATGCCACTGTATTCATTTTTGGTCAACTGAGAATCCAAAGTGTGATAGAAATCTGAACAATAGTGAAAATGTAAGCAGGTCACAGATTTGCTGAAATACAGCTAAAGGCCAGGCACAGTGTCTCACACCTGCAATTCTAGTAGTCTAGAAGGCTGAGACAGGAGGATTCCTTGAGCTTAGAAGTTTGAGACTGACCTGAGCAGGAGTGAGACCTCTGTCTCTTACTAAAAATAGAAAAATTAGGTGGGTGTTGTGGCAGGTGCCTGTAGTCCCAGCTACTTGGGAGGATGGGGCAGGGGATCGTGTGAGCTCAGGAGTTTGAGGTTGCTGTGAGCTAGGCTGACAGCATGGCACTCTAGCTTGGGTGACAGAGCGAGACTTTCTGAAAACAAAAACAAATTACAACTGTATGATCTTGGGCCAACTGCTGAACTTCTTGATGACTCCACTTTTTTAATCTGCAAAACAATAAAATATCTACTCCAGAGGCTTATGGACATGAAGTTTTTTGTGAATTTTAGGCGCAAATGTGATATGTTGGTAGTAACAACTGCATCAAGGAACACTGTATGTAGTGTTAGCAATATTATCCTGCTAATTCACATCATTATCCCAAGTGAATAACTCTTTCCACCCCTGTGCATGATGAGAGACAGGAAGGAAAGAAGAATAGAGAAGCAGAGGGAATGGGGGTGGATGGGGGGAAGACTCCAGAATCCCAGAGTCCCTGGGGACCACTGACAGAGGAAAGCCTGTCAGGAAAAATGAGGAAGAGGGGGTGGGGGCATTTGGCTGACCTGCAGAAGAGTCCGGAAAGGGATATGGCCAGTTATATGGTGGGCAGACAAATGAAAAAGTGAGTGTGTGTGAACCAACATTCTATGACTCTTGGCATATTTCTTGAATGGTTATCATTGCACTCTCTTAATTTTTTTTTGTGTGTGCGTGTGCGTGGTTTTTGGCCAGGGCTGGGCCTGAACCTGCCACCTCTGGCATATGGGGCCGGTGCCCTACTCCTTTGAGCCACACGTGCCGCTCCCAGCACTTCTTAATTTTTTAAAAATAAAACTTCTGGAGCAAGGAAATCCTAAATTGCTAAATGTATTCAAGTTTCATAGTGGTTTTCCGGGCACTAAAACATGAATTCAAGTTTTAGTGCCCTGCTAATGGAAGAAGTAGAGAAATATATTTACATCCTATCAGAGTACTGGATGTATCAAACATGGCTAAACATGTACATTTTATGTGTCTCCTTTTTAGATAGCGCCAGACCTAATTTACGAACACTTGACTTAAATCGCACCTGACAATTATGGAGAGGAGAGGATGGAATGAGCCTTACTCAGAGCCCCAAAGGTCAGAAATGTGTCCACAACCATTGCCCATGACATTGTTCTCATGGGGCAGGTGAGCAAGGTATACACATGAGGCTGCCCTTTCCTCTTTTCAAGGTGTGTGGCAGGTAGGGGTGTGGGACAGACAGGGAAGGAGAGAAGAGAGAAGGACCATGGACAAAGGAAGCATGAGACAAAGGCAAATCTTAGTCCATTTGTGTTGCTATGACAAAATACCAAAGACTGGCGCATTTGCAAATAATAGAAATTTATTATTTCACGGTTTCTATTAAATTTCTATTATTTCACGGTTTTAGCGGCTGTGAAGTCCAAGATGCAGGCGCTGGCAGGTTCAATTTCTGGTGAGGGCTCCAGTCTCTGCTTCCAAGATGGCATGGTGAATCCTGGGCCCCCTCATGGCAGAAGGGACAGAATATGGAAGGGCAAATGGGCCTCGCTACTTCCCTCCATCCCTTTTTTTTTTTTTTTTTTTGTATACTAATAAGCCAAGAGCTTTATTGATGCAGCAGGCACTTTACAACAAGCCCAAGAGTGCCCACCTTCTCTGAGAAGTCGGGTTATCTGTACAAACCCTTGGGATTTTATCCACTTTAAACAAAACAAAAAGGATAAAACAAACTCTCCCTTTTACCACAGCCCTTGGATCTGCACCTGCCCACATCATCCCTCCCCCAGTGCACACAGGCACACCTGACCACTGCTGGCCAGCCACTCTGGTAAACCGTCACAATGGCAGTTCTGCATTACTCGAAGACAAAGACATAGACTATCAGATCCTGCAAAGGATTCAGGAAACAGTAAAATGATTGCTCCCTCCACCTTGAAAATGAAATACATTTCAGTGGCTACATGTCCTGAAATAGTCGAGTTGGGAGTTCCTAGGAAGATGGTCCATTCACAGTCCCTTCTTCACCAGCCTGGGCATCCAAAGTTCTTCTCAAGGTAACATTGGTCTTTTTTTTTTTTTTAAACAGTCTTTCTTGCTGTAAGAACTCTTATAATGGAGCCTAGTCCTCCTACTGCTAAGGCCTTTTCGTGCCCCTGGAGTAAGGCTGTGCTGCACTTTTCTGTGGGCTTCTCAAACCCTTCCTAAATGTTCTTCACTGCCCAGTGACTGCTCAGCCTGCTCGATCTCACTGCTCCTGAAGTTTGTGAGCACTTTCAGCACCACGCCCCAGGCTGGCTCCTTCATGGCTTGATTCTCGGTGTTGACCAGGGAGTTTCGCAAGGCTGCATGAAACGCCCGAAGCATGTCCCCTTGCTGCAGGAGCCCGTCCCCCTGGCTAGGATCTGGGCCTGGCTCTCCCGCTGCCGCCGCTGCCTCCTCCTGCTCGTCCACGGCTTTGTTCTGGTCAAACTCGTCGATGTCCACCCGATGGAAGCGCGAGGACAGCGTGTTCCGGGCCATAGCTGGGCACCCACTCAGCCGGCTCCGCTCAGGGCCGACCTCAGCTCTGCTCCACTAGGCGCTGGCTCCGGCTCCCCTGCATTCCTTTTATAAGGCACTAATCCATTCATGAGTTAAGTTTCAACATGAATGTTGGAGTGAACACTTTCAAACCATAGCAGGCACTAAATTTCCTTTGGGTCAAACCTCCAAAAAGTCTTGTTCAACAGAGCCTAAGCTCCCAGACAAAGTCTGATGTACTCTGGGAGGTAGCTCATACCAGTGTTCCCCAAACTGGGAGCCAAGAAATCCTACTATCCTTCCACACTTTTATAAGCGATAGTCAGTGTTATTTAATGACTGGGGAGTGGGTGGGATACTGTAGACAAACTTGGACACACTAAGTCAAATAGAGTTAAATGGTTCTCCAGGGCACAGCTTCAAAAATACATGTATTACAACTTTTTGTCATAGACAATTAACAAAAGCGGAGAACAGTGTCAGCCGTCATCAGGACCTGCCTGTGCCCCGGCCTCTCTCCCCACTCCTGCCAGCTGGGGTATTTTCAAGCAAACCTCAGACATTGTTTTATTTCATCTGTAGATATTTGAGGGTGTAGCTCCAACAGGGATAAGACATAACCATAATACTATACTACACCCACAATTTTGAAATAACTGACATCATCTTAAGTATTTCTTCTTCAAGGAAAACTGTACAAGAGGCAATGTTTCAAAGTTTATTGAGCATGTACTATATGCTAAGTCAAAAGCTCCATCAACTTCCTCTCTTTCAGCTCTCACAGCCGTACTCACAATCGGAGAAACTGGCCTCCGGCTTCCCGAGGAGCGTTTCAACCTGTGGCCTTACATGCTCAGCCCCTTCCTGGCAACACGACTTTATGCGAACTCACTTCTAGTCTCCTCCTCCCTCTAAAGTGAGCCCGTGCTAGTGGATTCACGGATTCCCGTACACAACCCTCAGGGGGTACAGACATGTTCTTTCACTCTTACCGGGTTACCGGGGGATGGGGGATGTAAATGTGAGTCTGATCTAGAGCCAGCCGCATGTTCTGACTCAGTCAGGCCCCTGAGAACACGCCCAGTCTCCCTTGGTAAACATGACTTACCTCTCAGTTCATTTCCCTCCCCCATCTTTCTCCAAGATGGCCCCAAAGCATGTAGGGAAAGGGGGTGCCCTACCACATGGGAGGACTATATAATTCGTGGGTCAAGCCAGGGTACTCTTCCCAGTGGAAAAGAGACTGAGCAGCAGCTGCCTAAAGGCAACAGGCAATCTCTGCCCACGAAGGTCCCTTCTTGGGCCCTGCCCTCATCCCTGGCCCCCTAGACTTGGAAGCAATGCCCTGGTCCTCCTGGGTGTTGGTCACTGTAGTGGCAGCCATAGCCATATGTGTGACAGGTCATGGTGTGGCCTGAGTCACTTTCCCTTACACCACTTCATTTGGGCTCTGTGGACCCTGAGGTCTGACCGTGACTTGCCTGTGATCCCTGACAACAGGGATGCTGTGGTCTTCAGCTACAAAATCACTCTGACAAGGTTCCTAGCCGGATCCCTCAACTACTGTCTAATGTGTTCTGGTTTACAGAAGTTTCAGGCTAGCCCTGTTTCATGCTGTGGCTACCATGAGGGCAGGGACCATGGCAACTTGTCCTCCCCAGCCCCTAGGCACAGATATAGCTCACACAGATGCTCCCTAACTATTTGTCGCGTGAATGGCCCAGCTCTAACTGTGCCCTCTGAGCCATGACACACCAAATATCTTTCGAGATGGTCACTTCCAGAGGATTGCTCAAACCCAGGAGTTTGAGGCTGTTGTGTGCTATGGTGCTTGGCCCTCTCCCCAGGGTAACAGAGTGAGACTCTGTCTCAAAAAAATAATTAATTCCTTGCCCCCAGCGGAAGGGACTGTATTCATTCCTTTCCTGGCCAAGGAACCCACACACCTATATATACCCTGAGACTAAAGGCCTAGAGGAGGAGACAGGGAAAGACCGGGAGAGGAACGGAGAGAGCTTCTCTCTCCCCACTTGAATTCTCTCCCTCTACCAGGAGCTTTAGTGTTTTCTGTATTCTTTTCTGTAAAAAAATTCTGTCTTACCACTGGGGGGTGGGGAGGAGGAAATAATGTAATGAACAATAATAAAATACATGTATTTGACAAAAAATAATAATTAATTAAAAAATAAAACAAAATTTTTTTTAAACATTCAAAAAAAAAAAAGAAGAAGAAAGGGAAATCTGTTGCTCAGGTAAAAAGGTGGTTTGTCAGAGGGCAGGGCACAGAGGAATCCTGCAAAACTCCACGTAAGGAGGGACAGCTATGCTACAGGGAGCCAGGGAGTCCTCGGGCAGCTTCCCCCTCCACTTGACTTCTCCCCACTCGGCTTCTCATCTCAGCTTCTCTTGGCTTGTCTATATCCAGTGCCGGGTTCTAAATGTTGTGAAATTGAGTGGTGTGGCTCAGGAACCATAGAGGTAGGCCGGCAGGCAGAAGTGGCTGACAGGGGCTGGGTAAGCTTTAGGATTCCAGCCTGGTGGCAACATGTGAAAATTGTTTTTGTTAAAGACAATACTGACAACTATTGGCATCTTGGATCGGCTTTGTAGGGTCATAGAGGTTTTTAACCCAGGTGAGGACGTGCTTCTTTTCATAGAGTGAGATTTAGTTTAACAATTTTTTTTTTAATGCCCATTGTACTTCAGCACTCTTTAGACAATGCTTGGGATGTGTTTTCTTTTGTTCTCCAGCCAAGCTCTTGGGCAGGTGCTCTTCATAAAGCATCCTTTTTGCTCCTCTCTGTAGGGGCATTCCATTGGTAAATTAGCAGAGAGAGGGGCACGTGACCAATTGAAAGGTCAGCTGCTTGTCTTAAAATGTGTCAAATGTGTACTTTGTCTGGGGATGCTGTAGTAAAATTCATTTCATAATGGGACTAGTATCAGCAAATAACTCCATGCAGAATGGCTGGCAGCAAGCAGCTGTTCCAGAATGTTTTTTACTAAACAATAATACATGTATGAACCCCGAGGAAAGATGAAGTTTTGTCACACTAGAAAGTCAGCTAAAGCTATCAATGTAAAACTGCTTTTAAAAAATAATTCCTCCCATTAAAAAATACACAAACATGTGGAAATCAAACAATGTGCTCCTGAATAACCAATAGGTCAATGCAGAGATTAAGAAGAAAATTTAAAAATATCTCCAAAAAAAAAAATAATTCCTCCATACTAGTAAAAATCTTGAACACTGTATTTACACAAATCCAAAGTAATTGCTTTAGTGTGCCTTTTCCCATTCTTTTGGAAAATTATGTAGTAAATTAGGGTAAGAGTTAACGCTTTTGTATGCAATTATAATTTGGAAAAGTGCCCCCCTAACTGCCCGTTTTGCTTACATGACAGCTTTAATAAGATGACTAATTTTCTACTAATCCTCTGCAGAAAAGGAAACCACTTTTCATTTTGGTTTTACTTGGTTTTCTATCAGACTTCCAGAAAAGCCCCACTTTCAGTGTAACAAAGGAGTTTGAATGCACTGCTCTACAAATTACAACTTAATGAGCGCGCTGTGACAAACGAAGTCTGTTCCTTTTCATTCCTCGCATTCTCTGAGTTCCTCTGCAGATAACGCTTCTGCACACATACGTGGCCAGCCTTCTCTGTGACCTCCCCCAAAAGGAGAAAACATCCTCTGTAGCACTGAGATATCTTCACATCATGGATTTTAGATCAAGAAAGGGCAGAGGAGACCTTCACACGGCGTTAGGTGTTCCCATTCCGTGCCTTCTGGTGAATGTCATGTCCCCAGTGATTTCAAGATCAAAGAGCCAGATACTCAAAAGGTGAGTGTGGACCAAGGAAAACTGTAACATAGGACAGTAATTTGGAATCTCTCCAATGAGACGGTGTTGCTCCAATGTAGTTTGAAACTCTCCGCAGCTTACTGGTTTAGAGCCCGTGGATCTTAGGGTTGTTATCTTGCAGGTTACAATCGTCTATTCTCTGTTGGGCTCTGTGCAGATGCCGGGTACATTGTGCTTTCTGGACCCCATGCATTATGCTCATTAGCTTTATTTAAAAATCTATCTATTGCCTGGAGACACCTGGGTACATCCACAGAAAGTGAATAATTGCAAGAATTGGATGAAATTAAGCACCCTGATCAGAGATGGTTTTGTGCAAGGATAAGGCGCAGCTGGTGTCCTTTTACAAGGTGAAATGAAACTAATTGGGTAAGCATGAAACTGATTAGACAAAAGTAGGCAAAGAAGTCACTGTGTAGTTAAAAGAGATGTATTCTCCGGCAGGGGAGAAAAAGCTTGGTGTGCGTAAAATGTGACATAAAGAATTTTAATATGAACCTTAAGATTTATTTTCCTTGAAACAACATTAGATGTTAAAGATGCTGAACCTGGAGGAAGAGAGAGGCTGGACTTTCCAGGTCACATGCACGGGACTGGTTGTCTCATCAGTGAATGCTGCAGAACAAAGTTTTTTGTAATGTCACTTAATTAAACATTCTTTAAAAAGACAATGGATTTTATACCTAATTCCTAATTAAGGAATTATGTGGCTATATGTTCAACTCAAATGAAAGCTTTAATTATGCTGCTAGTAAGAGAGTCGTGTGCAGCAGTAAATGTCCTTTGCACACTTAGCACACTGGAAGGGCAGAAGCTGGGAATAAATCTTCTAAGAGCATCATTATATTAGCACGTAACTACTTGGAGCCTGCGCTACAATATGGCTGCTCAAACTGAGGACACCAGCTGTTACCTGTAGTAGATGAAATTAACAGCCCCTTTGGGTGGAAGGTGTGATATTGACCTCACGGCCTCATTTCTAGAATCCTTCAGCAATAGGTCTCAACAGCTCTTGGCCAAGACGAGGTAGTGTTTGCACTCATAGCATCTAACTAGCAAAGAGACCACTGGTCAACCAGAGGGTCATGGCGTCCCTATTGTACTCCCAAGTTCTGTTTCAGTGCCTGCTTGGTGCTTAGAAAATATGCAAATATCATGTAACCAGTGACATAATACAACCTCCAATGACAAAATAAGGCCCTAAATAACAGCAGGCTCTTGGTCACTCGTAGAGTCCGTGGACAGAATGGGTGTCTTGGGAAGTTTCTCAGGTGGAAGGGAATGGCTGCAGGAGCAGCATGAGGTAGGGAGAGAAGGCACAGCCCAGTTTCCTCCGGCCACTGAGAAGGACCCGCTGTGGGGGGCCCAGGACTTGAGCAAGTGAGAGGAAGGCGCCCCAGAGTTCCAGACAGAGCCCCTAGGGGGCGTCCTTTCACATGTCTCCATCCCACTGTCCCTTCCTTCTTCCTGCTATCTCTCCATTGCAGTGGCCATTCTGCTGTCCCTTATTAGCAGAGTCTCTTGCCTCTGCTTGGAACTGATGCAGGACAAGACAGCTCTACAACCGCTGCCTTGGCCCTAGCGGTGCTGATGCTGTGACGGATGGAGAAACCGGCTTGAAAAAGAACCAACCACCTGTGCGGAAAACACTGGCGCCTTGCTGTCTGCTCCTCGTGCA